>JACCGJ010013192.1:0-14294 GCA_013407085.1 Atriophallophorus winterbourni
CATGCCCACAAGCAAGCTCGGCACTTTGTCTGGCTCCAGATTAGTTCTTCATGATGATAATGATGAATAAAATAAATATAAAATAAATAAAAATAAATAAAATATATTTTTAGTTATTTTCGATAAGCAATGTCCAATTTATCACTGCTTTATATTTTCACCAGGTGTGCGCACTGCGAGTCACGGCGGCTGCTCGTGAACGACTTCTTCGTGCTGGTGGCGAAATCATCACGTTCGATCAGCTGGCAAAGTTGAGTCCTTTGGGCCGTGGCACCGTTCTCATTCAGGGTCCACGCAAGGGTCGTACAGCGGAACGCCACTTTGGTCCTGCTCCTGGTGCCCCCAAGAGTCATACACGTCCGTATGTCATTTCCAAGGGAAGAAAGTTTGAACGTGCTCGTGGTCGCCGTGCTAGCCGTGCCTATAAGAAATAAATAATCATAATATAGCACGCTTTATTACGGTTTTCTGTTTTTTCTCCCCGTAAACGTTCGACAGCTTTTCGTTTTTCGTGGTGGTTTCATGGTTTCTTTAGATGAACAACTAGAAAGCAGCTAGGGGAATTGAGGTTTGGCTATTTTTTATTTATTTAAATCTGACTCAAATTACTGCAGTGTATGCTCAACTCAATACCGCGTCATCCGGGCGAATATTTTGACGCGTCGCTGCGTTGCATTTCAACGAATTGGTGTTCATCGGGAATTCTCAGAGCCACGGGAAAGTTCATGGCCTGAAATCTCCATTTTGTGTCGAGGTTTCCAACTGAAAGCTAAAACTAGTTTTTCCAACAACTTTCACTACTTGCAGAGTTTTTTTAATTGACGCCATAATATAGGCATGCAAAGCAACAATACAGACACTAAGCATTCTAGCATTGCGAACAAAGGCGAAGGATCTCTCCTGGTTCACCATATAATGCAGGACGATGGTACGTAAGAAATAACGTCATGCTTAGCAATTCTTATGATAAGGAAGTGTGGTGACTGCTAAAAGTCGATGAGATTGAGGTATTCCGGTAACGTCTGAAGACTGTTCCAGGTGATTCGGTCTACAAGATTGAAAACCATGAGTCAGCGAGTCAAACACGGAGAACGATGGCGCTTGTCTCTTTCGGCAGGGCACTTTCATGGGCAATTAATCTGGGCAACTGCATTCTAATCTGTATTGCGAACCCCGGTCAGTGGACTTGACGCCTTCAAGCAAACAGAAGTCAAGATCGAGTTATAGTCAATGAAAAGATTTAAAGCAGCTGCTCCGATTTAATTAGCCCCGGGTTTTGTTCAAAAGTGTTGGGATATCTTACTGAGCACACGTTGATTTTTCTTTTAAAATTCGGGATAAATTCTGTGTTGGGTGGACTATAATCATACCCATCTTCAAGAAACTTATGCGTACTTCTTCCACTGGGTGATGAGCTAATTGCTTAAATTTGTCTCCGGCGCTCTGCATTACGCAGGTTCGTGAATAGAATTTTGTTCTTGCAGCTGTGTTGATCACATATTCACTCTAGCAAACCCTAGAAAATCGCCACTCATAAGCAGCTTACAGTTGCAGCGTTTCTTCATTTCACATGTGCCTTTGATTCGGTCGATGGGAACGCGTTATCTAGCACCTTAATACAAAAATGTCCCGCAAGTGTGTAAACATATTTCGGGTGATTTCCTATCGTTCTCTGTCTAGGCCTGGGCAACCTGACAGTATCTTAGCCCACCTGCACTCTGTGACTTTACCTAAATCAGACTTGTGCTTCCACACATTTTCGTTTCGCACATCTATCTACCCCTGGGCAACATGACTATCTCAGCCAACTTTCCAATCTATTTCATTTTTTGAATTTTTGTAATTGAAGCTATTATCCATGTGTGTAATTCAGTCTTACCAACCGTGCATTCGAATAGGCTTCGATAAAAAACTTTAGTTGGGTTATGCAGATGGCCTAGTTCTCCACAATTCCTATAAGGAACCTCAGGCCACTTTTGACCACTATCCTTCAGTATGCGCATTGAACCTTCCATGTGCTGTTCTGTTACAAGATAGTCATTCGACCAAAACCACACTAAGCCTAAACAATGAGGAACTTGCGACTGTAAACTATTTTAACGATTTGGATAGTTCCATTACTAGCAACGCATGTTTAAATGAGATTTCAACTCCAGAACTACGGTGGATTTTCGTAACTTGTATCATCTGTGGAGTCAAAGAGGCGTCTCTAAAGCTCAAGGCTACCGTTCCCGTGGTTTTGCTGTACGGATTTGAAATCTGGACACATGAAAGAAGAACTAAGGCGTCTTTTGGTTTCCATCAATCGATGTCTCCCCGGTATGGTATGAAAGCACAAGCCTGATCCAGGCAAAGTGCCTCACAGTCAGACTTCACGCGGGCTAAGATACTGTCAGGCTGCCCAGGCCTAGACAGATATGAAAGAAAAAAGAAAAAGTAGTGCTAATGAGACTGCAGCTCGTTTCAGCATGCAGCTCGCTACCGGTTTCCACTCAATGTAACACGATGTTAGCCGCACAGCACAGAAATGCTGAACGATTGCACATCCGTGCATGTCTCCCCACCATCGCCTGAGTTACTCGGCACCATCGGATACGTAACGCGACGTAGTAATAAAAAACAAGTTAACATGCTTAGACTTCGCTGGTTAAGTCACATATTGCGGATGGGAAGTCATCGCTTTTCTGACGCGGTTTCGTTAACCACACTTATTTTGGAATGGCGTCATTGCATCGGTGGCCAGACTCCGACTTGAATCAACCAGATGAAACTTTGACTTTTAAAATAGCTGTGATTGGTGTGACCCATATCCCAGGTCGGGGTCCAAGAGATTATAATTCGCAATAACTTCTTACTGGTTGCGATACGGTTCAAAATCATTTCGGTACGAGAAGTGGCGAAGAAATCTTGTTACAATGTGTGACGTTGAAAGCCCTAAGGAAGCTTTCGTTATCTTGTCCCTTTTTCGTTCTTCGCACTTGCTTGGATGCTTGTTTGATTTTAGTTGCAAGCACCTCATCGCAGTATTCCCATGCCTCATTCTCTACAGGTTCGTTAGCTGTTTAGGTCTCACCGTTCTCCATCGTTTTAAAATTTTTACCGTGTCATTGTTGTATGGCAGTGAATCACTCGATACCATCATGATGCTTTCCTTAGTAATATTGATATGGACAAACAGAAAAGCTGCACATGTTGGGCTACGTTTTATGGCTACCGGATCAACAAATTCCTATTTTACAACGCGTCTGTATAATTTTTTCAATGACTCGCGATAGAGGAGCCCAATTACTGCCGAGGATTGTCTCTTGCGAGTATCGTCAAAGTTTTGCAATTGTAGTCCTGCTGTACTTCCGTGGTGTGCAGCTAACACGGCTAAATTAATTTGTCATCTGTAATAAACTGCATAAGGAAACACGCTGGATTCTAATATCCATTACTGTTTTCAGATCCTGATGTGCAATCGTACAGTACTTCTGTGCTGTGCGGCTAACACCGTGCTAAATTCATAGTGAGCTACATCTGAAACAAGCTGGAGTCTCATTTCCATTCCAACCTGTATTTTCATTCTCATATCTGTCTAGGCCTGGGCAACCTGACAGTACCTTAGCCCATGTGCAGTCTGTGACTGCGGTACTTTGCCTGGATCAGGTTTGTGCTTTCGCACAAATTTCCGTTTCGCACATCTATTTATTATTATAATATATTTTCACAATCTGATACAGATATGGTGCCGTTCAACATAAACAATGAGGTACAAAGCATTGTCATCATCGTCATCGTTGAACGATGGGTCTGGGCAACCTGACTGTGTCATCCCACGTGAACTCTATGACTGTGCTGCAGTTTGCCTGGACCTGGCGGAAGTATAGTTTTGTCAAGCAGATATAGATTGAAAACAAAAGTATTCAGTGCCCGGAAGTCAGGTTTTATTCACTTCAGAATGACAGTATGAGAGCTAAAATGGAATGGAATGATGATGATGATGATAAAATGGAAAGAGAGAGACGTGAGTAAAAGTAGGGTAGCAGATGTGCACAAATGCAATGTTCAATTCACAACATTCTCCCCGGCTAGAATCTTCTATCTAGATTTCTCTGTTCTGCAATACATAAGGCCTGGTACGCTGTTGCTGAGCCACCAATTCTTGGGCATTTTCGGAAAGCATCCCGGAGTCCAATGTGGCAGTATCCTGGTCAGAACGCTGGTTCCGTGTGGCATGCTCGTCATACAAATGAATTTCATCAGGAGCGTCGGTAGAAAAATCTCCTTTTGGTGCTAACTGGCGTGTAGACACTGTGTCCTCGCGTCCAGTCGGGAACCGTACATGCGCATACTGAGGATTGCATTCGATCAGTTGTACTTCGTCTACCAGGGGGTCAAATTTAGATGCTCGGTAATTGCGTTTCATAAGCAAATCTGCGGAATCTGACAACCATGGCGGGAGACTTCTATTTGGAGTCGATCGTCTGGTGTATTGAAAGAGGCGCTCATGTGGGGTCGAATTGGTTGCAGTGCAAAGGAGGGACCTTACGGAGTGTAAAGCATCTAATAAGACGCTCTCCCATCGATCTGTTGATAAGTTTCTCGTTTTCAAGGCCAATGATATGGCTTTCCATAGCGTACCATTCAGTCGTTCGACTTGCCCGTTGCCTTGAGGGTTGTAAGGTGTAGTCCGGCTCGTGGCGATCCCTTTATCCAGCAGAAACTTTTTGAGTTCATCTGACATGAACGCAGAACCACGATCAGAGTGTACATAGGATGGCATTCCGAAGATGGCGAATAGTTGTGAAAAACAATTGATGACAGTTTGCGCTGAGGTGTCTGCACAAGCAAAAGCGAAAGGGAACCGTGAATATTCATCGATCATCGTCAACAGGTAACGGTCGCGAGTAGCTGATGGAAGTGGTCCTTTGAAGTCTATACTCAGTCGTTCAAACGGTTGAGTTGCTTTTATTAAGTTTTGTCTATCTGGTTGGAAGAAACGAGGTTTGAGTTCGCAGCAAGCGCTACACCTGGAACAAACACTTCGGGTTTCGGCGATAGAGAAGGGTAAATTCAATTTTCGAACGAATTGAATCATGCGAGTTACACCTGGATGGCACAAGGACTCATGTAATGCGATCAGATCTCGATGAGTTGATAAAGCCCCACAGTAAGCACGAGAAAGCGCGTCGGCTGCAGCATTTTCTATCCCTGGACGGTAAATTACATCGAATCGATATGGAGATAGCTCCATTCTCCAACGCAAGATTTTATCATTTTTAATTTTCGTACGTTGCCGATTGTCGTACATGAAAGCGACAGAGCGTTGATCGGTGACTAATTTGAAATGATTGCCAAGAAGATAATGCTTCCACTTACGAACTGCTTCTACGACTGCGTGGGCTTCTTTTCAAACAGAAGAGTGATGTCTTTCAGATGGTGTTAGCGTCCGAGAGAAAAAGGCAACAGGTCTGCCATTTTGATTCAAAGTCGCCGCGATTGCTACATCCGAAGCATCAGTTTCCACCGTGAGTGGTACGTTATGATCAATTGTTACTACCACTGCGCTCTCTAGTTCCTTGCACAAGGCCCGAAATGTCTCGACAACGTGCTCCGGCAACGGAAAAGTTTTATTGTGGACAAGTGGATGGATTTTATCTGAGAAGTGTGAAATCCATTGAGAATAATAGGCGAACATTCCCACAATTCTCTGCTGAGCTTTGATGTTGCTAGGCAGTTCTAGGGTTCGAAGCGGTTGTAGTCGATCAGGATCAGGTTTGATTGCCCCCTGTGTTACCTCGTAGCCAAGCAATCGGAGAGTATCCGAGCAGATGATACTCTTGGAATCATTGAATGTTATGTTGTACTTCTTCGATGCGATCAGAAACTTTTCTAAATTACTGTCATGCTGAGTTTTATCAATACCGCATATGGTAACATTGTCAATGTAAACGAAAATATCTTCTAGTTTCTCGTTTTCTATTATGACATCCATGATACGCTGGAAACTGGAAACACCGTTTGTAACACCGAAAGATATTCGACAAAACTGATATAATTTGCCACAAGCCTCGAAAGCGGTGAACTTTTTGTCATCATTGTGCAGGGGTATTTGATGATAAGCACTCAGCAAATCTAAAGTACCGAAGTATTTGTACTGTGAAACTTTTTCAATCATTACGTCTATACGTGGAAGAGGATATGCATCCAGCTGGGTGTACCGATTTATAGTTTGACTGTAGTCGACAACCAGACGTTTCTTATGACGTTCATTCGTCGTGACCAAGACCTGGGCTCTCCACGGAGAGACCGACGGTTCGATGATCCCTTCATTCAAAAGACGCTTGTTTTCTGAACGTATGAACTGTTCGTCCGGGACGGAATGTCGTCTGGATTTCGTTGTTATCAGTTTGCAACTTTTCGAGAGATAATTGAAGAGTATCGGGGATCAACGTTAGCAGCGGTTAACCCACAAATAGACAGAGGTGGTAGAGCACCTCCAAAAGGAATTTCCACCTTTTGATGCAACTTCAAAAAGTCATGACCCAAAAGAATATCTGAACATAGATTCGGGAGTACACTGGCTAGTGTTTTCATACAAAGTTTTGCATATGTTGCTGCATGAGTCAGATGATAAGGAGTATGGTATGGTATGAAAGCACAAGCCTGATCCAGGCTAAGTGCCGCACAGTCAGAGACTGCACATCGGCGAAGATACTGTCAGGTTGCCCAGGCCAAGACAGATATGAGGAAGAAATGGTAGTGAGACTCCAGCCTGTTTCAGCATACAGCTCACTACCACTGGCCAATCAATTTAGCACGGTGTTAGCCGCACAGCACAAAGTACTGCACGATTGCACATCCGTGATAAGGAGTACTCCGCATCCGCACGGATGTGCAATGATGCAGTACTTCCGTGCTGTGTGGCTAACCGTGCTAAATTGATTGACCACCGGCAGTGAGCTGCATGCTTAAACACGCTGGAGTCTCACTACCATTTCTATTTTATTTCTTGCATCTGTCTATGCCTGTGCAACCTGAGAGTATCTTACACCACGTGTAGTCTCTGACTGTACGGCACTTTGCCTGGATCAGGCTTGTGATTTCATACATACATAAATACATACTCCGCATCCGCAAGATAATGCCAACACTGTCCTGATACATCTTTAACCGATCGATTGTGACTAATATACCATTTTGGATTTGAATAAAGCTGTCAACTCCATTACAAGCGTATGGATTTTCTCAAACGTATAGGTTGCATAACAATCTTCGTGAAACTCGTTAAATCCTTCATCAGGGTATCAATCCACAGTGTTTATGCAATTATTTTGATGTGGGATTGTGGAGTGTTTGGACACCACTAGATGTGGGTGATTAAGCCATTGTGATGCGCTCTATTTACTAGACTACTGAGTAGATGTTGAGTATCGCTGAGATTTGGCTTCCTTACTATAAATGATTTCGTTCTCGGCCATGTTGAGCAGTTCAACTACCTGGTGCTTGTTTGGGGTCGGATAGAGAAGGAAATCACGTACAGAATTGCTAAGGCCAGACTGGCATTTACTAAACTTAAGTGCCTCTGGAAGAGACGTGATTTGAGTTTGAAAGGAAGGATATATTAGACCTAGGTTAGGACAGTATTTGTTTACGTGAGTGAATGTTGGACAGTTCGCGCAGAAGTTAGGAGGCTGGAGGTCTTCGACCAACGTTGTTTGCGAAGGATTGCTCACGTTGGGTGGCACCACCACGTTTGCCATGGCACTAGCCTTCACATAGCCATATATATATGCAGCACGGAAGTGCTGCACGATTGCACATCCATCAGACTACGAGATTTCGGATGTCTTGCGACAAATGAAGAAGATTAGTTCGTCAGTCAAGGATGAGATTTCCGTTGAACCTATTAAAACCTGTGTTGAGTCATTTTTATCTCCATTGCACAAATTGTTTTATACTATCTGGGAGACTAAAGCTTTTCCGTCGGATGGGAGCATGTCAATTATCATACCCTTACTTGAAGGCGGAGATAAATCGGTGTTCTCCAACTACAGCAGAATAAGCCTTATCGATAACGCAGCTAAGCTGTTTGCGACGTTACTGTTAGACCGGTTATCTGCCTAACGAAATCTACGCACCAGAGTTAAACAAGGTGTGCATTGCCTTGTTACGGGATGTGTGGACCAAATATTCACCGTACGCCGCATTCTGGAGCACCGTCCATGTTATGATAGCATGTTTAATCGATTTCCGCGCTGCTTTCTACTCCATGGTTGTTTATGGGACATTATGCTATCGTATCATGTCCCCTTGTTGCTCGTTAGTCTCATTATTTCCTATTACAAAGGCTCGGGGTCGCGTCTATGGTTAAGGGTCTTGCGATTTCAGTTTGCCCACAGGACTCACGCAAGTCCGTCTGTTATCTACGGTTCTGTTTAACTATGTTGTCGACTGAATTATGAACCAAGCATTAACGGACTATCAAGTTTTATCAGATCTCTCACCTCGAATTCGTGGATAATTGAGTTGTTTTTTGTGAAAATGCCGAAAATCTATAAATGCTTTTAGACCGCATTACTAGCTCTGCTGCAAAAGTCAGCCTCGAGATTAACACAGCAAAGGCATGTTTCACCGTTACACCAAACGTCTCGCAATGGAACGTCCAGGGCTGTCCGATCGAGTATGTTCCAGTTTTCAAATACCTGGGTTCCAGTATGCTACCCAATGGTCAGGCGAAATATAAAGTGAAGTTAAGGGTTGATCTGCGCGTAATATGTTTTTGCAACTAAAAGGCATCCTTTGGCGCATGCCCAGGATCTGCCTCAGGACTAAAATACGTGTTTACGAAGCAGCGATCCGCCCTGTACTGCTTTATCGATTTGAGGTGTGACCACTGTATGTATAACCGCACGGATGTGCAATCGTACAGTATTTATGTGCAGTGCGGCTAACACCGTGCTAAATTTATTGGCCATCGGTGTTGAGCTGCATGCTGAAACAGGCTGGAGTCTCACTACCATTTCTATTTTCTTTCCCATATCTGTCTAGGCCTGGGCAAGCTGACAGTATCTTAGCCCACGTGCAGTCTCTGACTGTACGGCACTTTGCCTAGATCAGTCTTGTGCTTTTATATAATTCATACTGTATGTATATGTATGAAAGCACAAGCCTGATCAAGGCAACGGGCCGCACAGTCAGAGACTGCACGTGGGCTAAGATACTGTCATGTTGCCCAGGACAGATATGAGGAAGAAAAAAGAACAAGAAATGGTAGTGAGTCTCCAGCGTGTTTCAGCATGCAGCTCGCTACCTCTGGCCAATCAATTTACCACGGTGTTAGCCGCACAGCATAAAGTACTGCACGATTACACATCCGTGCATAGCCACTGAGGTCACATATGGGCTGAGGAACGGCTTGCCGAAATACCTCCACGCGGTGCCAGCTAGTGTTCAGACAGCCATTAACCGACGTCGCCTCTGCTGGTTGGGGCACGTCCTGCGCATGAAACCCGAACGGTTACCACGCCGAGCGCTTTATGCATCAGCTGGTACAGACTGGAAAAAAGTGGCTGGCGGTCAGCCACTAATATGGAGGAGTGGCTTGAAAAGGCTCACTTCTGGTCTAGCTAGGGTTGGACGAGCGCGCTTGCCTGGATGGGGTGCAAGAGAAGGTGAGAGTGTATGGCTCGACACATTATTAACGATGGCAATGAACCGACATCATTGGAAAGAGTGCATCATCTCTATTACTCCCTGACATTCTCTGCCGTTCAAAAACTTTATTGAAAAAAATTCAAAAAAATGATGTGTAAATGGACAAAAATTACCCACTGTTCCCCTCTCACTGTTTTACACGATGTGGACCCCCCTTCTCGCTCTGTAATCTATTTTTATGGTGATACGGCACCTATCTGTATCAGATTGTGCAAATGAATATATATAGTAAGATATATATATATAAGATATTAGATATGATAATGTTATTCACACATTGCTATTTGCACTTGTTAATTTATGTGACCTTGAAAGTAAAAGTACGGTTGAATCAACAGCCGGTTCGTCTCTCTCGCTGTGTCTGAGCCGATGTGTGAGAACTTGTTTGCAACTGTCTGGACTGACTGCAGTGAATGTTTGGACTGTGAGAATCATTAACTCTCACGGATTCTCCAACATTTTAGCACCTTCTACACCTTGGATTCCATCATCTCTTGGACTTATCCTGTGTGGATTACTTCGCTATCTTTGGACGTTACGGATCTTTATTTGGACATTTGCTCTCTTGGTCTTTCAGTGAGTCCTTTCCATTTTTGCCATTTTTGTGTGTAGTGCTAGACTTATATTTCTGGTCCACTACAAATTGGTGAGCCCGACGTCTACAAATTGATAAACTACTAATTACGAACTGTTTATCCTCAAAGTTTTTCATCTGCTTTGGCATAACTTTTCACATTCTCCAATTTTGATTTTTAAACATAATGTCTGATGCCGAATTCGCTATTGTCTCTTCTCTTGACACTAACGCACTAATGGGAGAGCGACTAGATAAGCTCGAAGTCCTGATACAGCAGTTAATTCCACTCTTCCGACAGCAACATTCTAAACCGCATAGAACGTTCCACAATCGCTCACAGACAAGATCCCATCACTCATCATCCCAGCGTCCCCAAAACGATCCAGAAACCTGCTGGTATCACAAACGTTACGGTGATGCAGCTCGTAAGTGCACCAAGCCTTGTGCTTACGGGTCATCAAAATCTCCATCGGGAAACTTGCAAGCCACTCAGTAAAGACGACGGCTGCAGTTGGCAATTCTTCCCAAAGTCGTCTACTATTTATTTACGATCCATCAACCTCTCTCCGTTTTCTCATTGACACCGGTGCTGCGATCAGTGTAGTTCCACCATCTGTCAGAGAACGACAAAGCATATGCTACGCCATTTCTCTGCAGGCTGCCAATGGAAGCGCCATTCAAACATACGGTCCTAAATGCCTTACACTCGACTTGGGCCTTCGACGCCAGTTTCCGTGGATTTTTGTTATTGCTGACACCCAGTATCCCATTATTGGAGCTGATTTTTGTCATCCTTTGGCCTCACGGTCAATCTAAAAGACAGAAAACTACTAGACAGCATCACAACCCTATCAGTCTCCTGCAACTCATCATCCATTCATTCAGTTGGCATACACCTTTCTCCTCCAACTGACTCTGGTTGTTTTAATAACATCCTCGATAAATTTCCTCAATTGACACACCCATCGTCCGACTCCGTAACTGTCAAACACGATGTGGTTCATTCGATTGATACAACAGGTCTGCCCGTTTCTGCACGTCCACGCCGTTTAGCTCCCGACAAACTGAAAGCAGCAAAAGCCGAATTTGAGCACATGCTTCAGCTTGGCATAATTCGTCCGTCCAACAGCTGCTGGTTATCACCTCTCCATCTTGTTCCAAAGAAATCTACAGGTGATTGGAGACCATGCGGTGACTATCGTGCACTGAACGCCCATACCGTCCCAGACCGTTACCCTATCCCACACATCCATGATTTTTCTTCTAATCTTTACGGGAAAACAATTTTTTCTAAAACCGACCTTGTGCGTGCATATCATCACATCCCCATTGCCGAATGCGATATCAAGAAGACTGCCATCACTACTACTTTTGGTCTCTTCGAATTCGTTCGCATGCCATTTGGCTTACGTAATGCAGCACAGACATTCCAGCGTTTCATGGATCATGTCGTCAGAGGTCTCGATTTTGTTTTTGTCTACATAGACGATGTTTTAATTGCTAGTTCCTCGTCAGAAGAACACAAGCGTCATCTCTCTCTTGTTTTTGAACGTTTTTCTGATTTTGGACTCAACATCAACCCTTCAAAATGTCTCTTTGGTGTAGATTCTCTTGAGTTTCTTGGACATCACATTGATGCTCACTCAATCACCCCCTTAGCATCTAAAGTGGCTGCCATAAAGGATTTTCCTATCCCCACCTCCATTAAACAGTTGCAACGTTTTCTCGGTATGATAAACTATTACCGTCGTTTTTTGCCTCATTGCTCGAACGTGCTTCATCCGCTGACTAACCTGTTACGTGGATCAAAGAAAGAATTATCTTTCGACTCGGAAGCACTTACTGCATTCGAATCAGCAAAAGACGCTGTTGGCAATGCAACTGCCCTTATTCATTTGAATACTGATCCCACTACCCGTCTCATTTTAACTACAGACGCCTCTAATTTTGCAGCTGGAGCAGTTCTTCAGCAACTCATAGATAATGACTTGCAACCATTATCATTCTTTTCTCAAAAATTTTCACCGACACAATCGAACTACAGCGCATTCGGCCGAGAACTTCTTGCTATATACCTCGCCATTCGACATTTCCGACATCTGTTAGAGGGTCATACATTTACCGTGCTAACGGATCACAAACCTCTGGTATATGCAATCCGATCTCGCCATGACAGACATTCTCCTCGTGAAATCCGACAACTTGATTTCATCTCACAGTTTAAGACAGACATTCGCCACATTTCCGGTACTTCAAATGTTGTCGCAGATTGTCTATCTCGCCCAGGAGTAGATGCCATTATTCCGGCCAATGTTAGCCTAGAAGCCATTGCTGTAGAGCAACGTCGTGAAGACTTTTCGTCTGAAGTTGATTCTTTCCAGTCTATCAAACTGACACCCATGCCTTTGCCCTTCTCAGAAGAAACTATTTTGTGTTACACTTCCAATCATGTCATACGTCCATTTATCCCTTTTTCTCTTCGCAGAGCCATTTTTGATCATTTGCACTCGATTTCTCACCCTGGAATTCGTGCAACTACTGCGTTGATTGCGTCTCGTTTTGTTTGGCCTGGCATGAATCAGGATATTCGCCAGTGGGCAAGATCCTGCATTCAATGTCAACGTAATAAAGTTCATAGACATACAACTACTAGTCCCGGACAGTTTCCTAACCCCGAAGCTCGTTTTTCGCATGTTCACCTAGACTGAGTTGGTCCTCTTCCATCTTCAAACAACTTCACCTACATTTTGACTGCTGTTGACCGGTATACCCGATGGCCCATCGCCGTTCCTATTTCTGATATTTCTTCAGAGTCTGTTGCTCGTGCTTTCATTCAGCATTGGGTAGCAAACTTCGGTGCACCTGCTATCGTTACCACTGATCGTGGAGCTCAATTTCAATTTTCTCTATTTCGTGATATCTCAGCATTCCTTGGTTGCCAACATATTCGCACTACGGCATATCACCCATCTGCTAACGGTTTAGTTGAACGATTCCATCGACAATTGAAAGCCGCTTTAGCCTGCCAAGTTGACCCGAGTAAGTGGGCCGAAAACCTTCCACTTGTCCTTCTTGGATTACGTACATGCATTAAAGAAGATTTGAAATGTTCTCCCGCACAATTGGTTTACGGTTCATCCTTATCATTGCCTGGTGATTTTGTCAGTCCTCTTAAACATTTTCCACCCGTTTCTGACCTCATTTCCCGGCTACGCAATTTTGTTTCTCGTTTACGATACCAACCTCCTCGTACTTCCACGCCTTCAATCTATAAACACCCCGACTTAGATACGTGCGACTTCGTCTTTGTGCGTCGTGATACCATAAGCAAATCATTGCAACCACGTTATCATGGTCCACATCAAGTCATCTCACGCCAAGACAAACATTTCGTGTTGGACAACAACGGTCGCCGTGATACCGTCTCAGTTGATCGATTGAAGCCTTCCTTTGTTGAACAATCTTCCCACGTTTTGCCCCAGCCAACAACCTCCGCATCACACTCCGACAGCTTTCAACTGAATTCAAAGCCCGTTCCCACGCCCGATGCTACATTACCAGTTGAGCCTGTTCCCACGGTTGCGAGTCGCAGTGGTAGGCGCGTCAGGTTCCCACAGCATTTGAACGATTATGAGTGTGAGTGATATTTCGAGCCTATTGTACGCTCTGGAAGGGGAGTATTGTTGTATTTCACACATTTTGCTATTTGCAATTTTTAATTATTGTGACCTTGAAAATACATACGTTTTGAATCCAACCAGCGCGGTTCGTTCTCTCTCGCTGTGTCTGAGCCGATTGTGTGAGAACTTGTTTGCAACTGTCTGGACTGACTGCAGTGAATGTTTGGACTGTGAGAATCATTAACTCTCACGGATCCTCCAACATTTTAGCACCTTCTACACCTTGGATTCCATCATCTCTTGGACTTTTCCTGTGTGGATTACTTCGCTATCGTTGGACGTTACGGATCTTTATTTGGACATTTGCTCTCTTGGTCTTTCAGTGAGTCCTTTCCATT
>JACCGJ010013193.1:0-14824 GCA_013407085.1 Atriophallophorus winterbourni
AAATGAAGCAGACTGGTGAAAGCCCACCGGAAGCCAGTCAGCAGATGAATCTTCTGTCGACGAAAGCAACAACAAAGATTGCCACACGGAACGTCCGTACGATGTATGAGATCGGAAGGCTGCACAGGTCGCGAAAGAAATGCAAAGGTATGATATACAACTGCTGGGAATATGTGAAAGTAGATGGAATGGATCTGGTATGTTGGTTTTGACATCCGGGGAACGGATTATTTACTCAGGTCATGAAGATGAGAACCATAGTCATTCGGAAGGCGTCGCCATTATGTTATCCCCAATAGCTGCAGGCGCTCTCATTGGATGGGAACCAGTTGACTCACGGATAATCACAGCCAGATTCAACTCCAAGGGGAGAAATGTGACGGTAATTCAATGTTATGCACCCACAAACAATGCTAGCCTTGAGTCGAAAGAAGAATTTTACGTGCGTCTGCAGTCTGTCGTAGACAAGACACCCAAGCGAGACATCAAGATTTTGATGGGTGACATGAACGCGAAATTGGGTCCAGACAACACAGGGAGAGAATCTGTGATGGGTACGCATGCCCTAGGTGAAATGAATGAGAACGGTGAACTTTTCGCAGATTTTTGCGCGCTCAACGATCTGGTCATCGGAGGCAGCATCTTTCAACACCGAAACATCCACAAGGCCAACTGGACATCACCTGATGGTGTTACTGCCAATCAAATCGATCACCTATCAATTTCACGAAAATGGAGACATAGTCTCCTTGATACACGCGTAATGCGAGGTGCGGATGTTGCTTCAGACCACTACCTTCTAATGGCCAAATTTAAAATCAAGTTGAGAGCTTTCAGCGAAACCGGCAGTCGGCCTAGTGTAAAGTACCACACGCAGAAACTAAGGGAAGAGCGTACAAGAGAGATTTTCTCAATCTCACTGAAAAACAGATTCGAATCGCTCAACAACTTAACCCCTGAACTCTCAATAAATGAACACTGGACCGCTCTGAAAGACTGTTGGCAAGACACTTGTAAGCACGTAATTGGCAGACGGGTAAAGAAAGACCAAGAGTGGATCTAGAGTGAGACTTGGACACTGATCAACTCGAGAAGGCAGCTGAAACAACAGATCCTCCGGTGTAAGGACACCAAGCAGAAAACCAACTGATCGAACAATACAGCTCCCTAAATAAAGACGTGAAACGAAGTGCCAGAAGTGACAAGAGGCGGTTCTATGAAATGCTGGCAACGGAGGCGGAAAATGCAGCAGAAAAGAGAGACCTGAACACCGTTTACAACATTACCAGAACCTTATCAGGAAGGAAAATACCTTACGGCAAAATAATAAAGGACGGTGGAGGTAACCTTATCAGTCAGGAATCGGTGCAAATAAAGCGATGAATGGAGCACTTCAAAGAACTCCGAAATCGACCAGCACCTACTTCAGTCAATGACATCCCACCTGCAGCAGATTTGCTAGACGTAAACACCGACCTTCCTGGTCGAAATGAAATCCTTTTTGCCTTAAAATCGCTAGAGAATGGCAAAGCACCAGGCCCAGATGGGATTCCACCAGAAGCTCTGAAGGCTGATTTGGACACCTCGGCTGATATGTTACTTCCTCTGCTGCAGAAAATCTGGTCAGAAAGACGGGTCCCAAATGATTGAAAGAGAGGTCATTTGGTCAAACTTCCAAAGAAAGGGGATCTGAGGCTATGCAAAAACTGGCGAGGTATCATGCTGCTCTCACTCCCTAGTAAAGTGCTTACAGGCAACATCCTTCTTCGTTTGCGTGACGAGATCAATCAAGTGTTACGACAAGGCAATCGGGCTTCAGAAAACAAAAGTATGGTATCGACCAAATTGCGACCCTCCGCATAATAATTGAACAAATCATTGAATGGCAATCGCCTCTTTGCCTCAACTTCATAGATTTTGAGAAAGCATTCGACAGTGTGGACCGCGAATTCATATGGAAGCTTTGCCACACCGGGTCCCACCGCTGTACATGAACCTCATAAAACAGCTGTATGAAGGTGCCTCCTGTCAGTTAATTCACAACGGAAGACTGACCGATCCATTTGCAGTTGAGACTGGCGTCCGCCAGGGATGCCTGTTGTCCCCAATAATTTTTCTGTTGGTAATAGACTGGATAATGAAACAGACAGTAAAAGGTGAGAGGGACGATATTGATTGGAAGGAATCCGACCATTTGGAGGATCTGGAATACGCTAATGATGTCTGCTTGATTTCACGTGACCCCTAACGTCTTCAGAGAAAGACCGATATACTAGCACACTTTGCTTCATATGCAGGACTACGCGTGAATACCGAAAAAACAGAAGTCCTTCGTGTGCTAATTGATGAACACCCATCAATCACCATCAATGGTAAAGCAGTTAAAGACGTCACGCAATTCGTCTACCTCAGCAGCCTTGTTTCAATAAGTGATGGCACGGACGAAGACATAGTCGCCAGAATCGGCTAAGCAAGATATGCGTTCATAGCTTTGAAACCCATTTGGGAGTCGAAGGTTCTATCAAAACGCATGAAACTCCGTATATTCAGAAGCAACGTCAAATCCGTGCTACTCTATGGATCGGAAACCTGGCGAGTGACGGCAAAGTCTTCTGGCCGCTTGCATCTGGCCAGAATAATTGCCTTCGTCGAATTATTGGGGTAAAATGGCCAGGAAAGATAAGGAATCAAGACCTGTGGCAGATTGCTGCTGAGGACCCGATAGCCCAGCAGATCAGTAGAAGAAATTGGAGATGGGTTGGGCACACCTTGCGGAAACCGTATGATGACATCACGCGTCATGCTCTAGTATGGAATCCAATCGGGAAGAGACGGGTCGGACGCCCAAGGCTATCTTGGAAGCGCTCGTTTGAAGAGGAAATCCGCAATTGTGGACTTAACTGGAACGACATCCAACTGGCTGCTATGGACAGACCAAACTGGAGACAAGTTTCCGAGGCCCCATGTTCCTCCAGGAACTTAAGGGATTGAGCAAGTTAAGCCTGGGCTGCTTTCTACTTCCACACCGGATATGACATCCTTGGAACCAATAGTCAACATCTGGCCTCTTATCTCAACAATTCGGATCATCGACTAACATTAACCACGTCACTCCCCGCGTTTCACACTCCGACAAGTAGCATAGAGTTCCGTGAGCTTTGAAAACGAGTAGAATGGTTTAAAAACGGTTAAATTTGAAATCAGTTTTGATGAAATTTCCAAAATTAATCAGATCCTAATATATTCACAAAACATACAACTAAATGTACAATTTGACCGAACTAATTCAAGTTATAAGTTCCACTACACAATCCTATCAGAATTATTAGTTTGAAAATTATCAAAGTGTATTTTGTTAGCATTTTCAGGGCGAAATATACTCACATATCTATCTTCGCTTTTGGTAGCTGAAACGGAACAATTGATGTGCTGCCAAGTAATATGAGACATAATGATCAGCAGCAGTTATTAGCTTTTTATGTGACGTCCCAGAAATTTTAACTGGACATAAAGAGGGAATCAGTGTTTGTCCTATTCTCAAAAAAATGCTCTAAGATGTTTCGTATCTATGACATAAAAAGTGATGTCAAAATGTAATAGTAGCTTACTAAAGAAAGAATGAACAATATTTTTTGCATCCAAGCAAATCACAAATCTAAATTTGTATGTTTTCCAATGAAAATTTACGTGTAGTTGCAACGGCGGCACAACGGATATCGCGTTTGGACTTCACTAGGAAGTTCAAGGTTCCATATACACCTTCATTGCAAAATTTTAAAATTGTGTTTAACCCAGCTACTCATCAAACTCAGGTTTAAATTAAGTAAAAAGAAAAATCGTAAAATAGAGCTTTACAGCGTGCCAGCCGATCCAGTTGGTGGTATTTATTGAATATGGCTCTACGTACTAAAGGAACAGGAGGTATGCACTTGATACCCTGACCACAATGGCACGATAAGGGCTAACATTTTGTTGTTGGCCTCCTTCGGTCAATGTCGACCATGGATTTACATCACAATAGCATGAATTTTCATGTTCTGCAGCTTTTTAAATGGTTAAACAGTCCGATTCAGGAGAAACAATATCTCCCGCAACGCTTGTAACGATAGTCAGAACTCGGTTGTATTGCATCAGTTGCAAGCCGGCTACGTGATCTGAGTTCAGCATCCAAGGGCTGTACTTGTTCCTCCCCAGCCTGCAGACGACGCTTTACACATGCCTACAATGTGCAGTAAAGCATTTAGTACCCACGCGCTGTATACCATCATCTTTGTCTTTACAATCAGCTTGTGGTTACCCCATACACAAGAGTTGAATCGGAACAGAATGACAGGTGGTCTGCCAATCCGCTTATCAATCTCCGTGTCTAGCGAGAGGTTATCCACAATGGTTGAACTAAGATATGTGAAATGATGTACTGATTCAAGCTGACAGTTTCCTATAGTGATGATGGGATGAGTTACAATACATTGACCAAGGACTTTGGTCTTGCGCATGCTGATTGTTAGCCCAAATTATTTGCATGCCAAAGAGAAACAATACATTAGCGACTGGAGGTGCTTTTCAGAGTGACAATAAAGGCTGCATCGTCGGAAAAACAGCAGGTCACGGATTAGCACATTTCGTGCCTTGGTTTGTGCTCTCAACCGGTTCAGGTTGAAAAGCTTGCCACTTCACGTGCGTAGGTAAATGCTTTCTGTCCTCGTCCTAAAAGCGTGCTTTAGAAGCAGAGCACAGAAAGTGCCGAACAGCGTGAGAGCAAGAACACACCATTGTTTGACGCCGCGGCCAATTTCAAAGGCTTCTGAGCTGAAACCGTTAAAATGGATTAGCACTTCGTGCCTGAGTGGAGCGAAATAAAGAGTTTGAGCAGTCTCGGGGGCAGCCTATCAAATCAAGCATTTTGGAAAGACCCTCTCTGATGACGTAGTCTAATGCCTTAGTTAAATAAATAAAAACAGCGTACAATGGCATACGCTGTTCCCGAGACTTGCCTTGAAGTTGTCTCAAGGAGAAGGTTATGTCAACGGCTGATCTTGCATTGCGGGAGCCACATTGAGATTCGGAGTAAATTTTATCAGCTAAAACTTGCAACCAAATCTGTAAGACTTAAACAAACAATTTGCCTACAACATTCAGAAGCGAGATTCCTGTGTAATTGTTGCAGTCGGGCTACTATGTATAAACAAGGGTTGACCTACTAAGCTGCTGTTGAATAATGGTGGCACGATCTATCTATTCAATCGCATGTCCTAACACAAATGTGAATGGGGATAAAAACATGGAATTCAAAGAAATCTATATTTGTGTGCATTTCCATCACACGAGGCCATGGGTTTGGCCCTATGCGGATGTTTCCGGGTACACGAAATTGGTAAGTCAGAACGTGCTAGGTGTATTTGACGGTGGCTTACAAATTCAAAATTTGATTACGATTTTTTCTGATCCTAATTGATCCTACTGTTCCTACCTGATGTGTGCAGAAAGAGCGAATCATGTCGTGTGTGTGATGGAACTGTATGCGAATAATGATTTTCGATATAAAATGGCATTAACAGTTGACTGCGATAAAAAGATATGCTCGACTACGAGCAATACACACAACATAATGACATTTTTGAATCTCACGCACTTATCAACGGTGACATGTAGGAATTCGAACAAGAAGTTCCCCGTGATTCGCCAATGTATTTGTCCAGTTGGTATTGATAACGATAGCCATATAGTTCGTTAGAAAATTGATCTTCCGAGGACTGGGCCCATTGCCTTCGTAGTTGAAAGATCTGGGTATTTTAAAAAAGTCTGCAACAATGAATTGCGAGATCCAATGGCATCGGCAATGTAAAACCGTTGCTTCAAAGCATGTTGCTTTGATTCTGAAGGTGATATTGCATTTACATTTCTTGGGACACCGACGAATATTATAATTCGTGAAGTAGACTTGTCCCGACAAGTAAATAGACACGTTCTTCCCCACCTGGGTATGTCTCCTTGTACTCGGCAAGTTAAACTGGGACAAGAATTGAGTAGATACGCATTGAGGATGACTTCTTCCATGTGAAATTAAGTCCGCAACGTCAACCTTAATAGGCGCAGCCGGCCTACCTGTGGGGAGATTTTATGCTGAGTTAATCGCGTCATTGAAACAGGTACTAAAGCTTTTAAGCCCATGTGTGCACAGAACTTAGTCCAGCAATTGAGCTCATGTGCTTGTCTTACCGAAAAAAATGTATCTGTTATCTCCGGTACATTTGGTCTTAGCTGAACGAGCTGTAGTGTTGGGTTTTTGGGTTGCTCGGATCTGGCAACCAGACGGTGGGGGTCCTGGCCAAAGTGTTCACCAATTTATCAGATGAGGTCCGCGGTAAGCAGGGTTCACTAGATCCATCTTTATTACACCCGGATAAGTATTCACCACACTCAGTTAAGGAAGCAGCTTTTGGCGTTTTATTTCTTATGCTTTTTGTCGCCTTGAGCAACTTATATTTCGGGTTGAATTTCTTTACCAATTGTATCCACCAAAAGCGGTTTAAATGTTTCCTCAAATTTTCGATAACAATTTTCGAAAATTTCTATTCGAGATTCCAGCTTTGCCTCATCGGGAGGATTTGCAAGTGTATCACTAGGCTGTTTACTTCGACATGTATAACATACGTAGCAAACGCCCGGGAAATCAACGTTGTTACTAAACGATACCACGTCCTGCGTTAGGGCTATATCACAGATGCTATGTACTTTACCCAAGCAGCCAATACATTTAACTACATGAGATCTAGCACTTAACCCTTTCATGCCTGAATTATTTTCTAACCCAAAATAAAATATTTTTTCTTCGAAAACGAGTTGCCCAGGGGTGAAATAACACAAATAATATTAAAAGTTTGTGATATTCACATAATTGAAAAAATAACAAAATGTAACCAATTGGTTACATCCGGCAAAAGTCACCAGCGTACGATTTTGGTGACTTCTGCCGGATGTAACATAAAGGTTACATCTATTTAAACGCAACGCATTTCGAAGATTTTCTGATTTATTCCAATTTTTTACATAATGTCTTTGTAGGCATGACTAAGTTTATACTGGAACAAAATTTATAATAACTGAGACTTTCACACGATTTTTATTCGGCTCACAAAACTGCGAATTGTGAGGATACGTTCGAAACCCGTACCAGCACATACTTTCTCTTTCACTGTGGACAAGTCAATGATGATTGCGAACAAAGAAGAAAACCACCCTGCAGTTGACAAAATTCTGTATGCCGCCGTGCAAAAAAATTCGGAAAATTCAGTTAGAATTAGCTTAAAATGACTTGCGAAGTTCATGTAACCAAAAGGTTACATCCGTCCTGAAAGGGTTAACCCTTTGTTGCACATTTGACACACATCACATGCTGCCTTCATTTGTCTGGGGCATTGAGGTCATTCTTCGTGCCATTGTTACAATCCAGTGAGGGATGAGACAGTGCACAATACAAAATCACCGATGTCATCCTTTATTAATTGTGGCCGAGATTGTAGTTATTAGTTTACTTATAAAACTATTTTCCTTTTGTATTTCTTGATATTGATTGAACTCTACTGTTCTATATGACAAATGTTTATCACTGTTAATACCAAACGAACGATAAATAAACTTAACGGCAGATGAAGATAAAGAATTGGCCACAACTTGCAAAGAATCACGATATGCCAATCGATCAATCCTCTTCCCTATCCTTTTATAAATCGCATTACAGAAACAATTATGTGGTACTAAATTGCCTCGGTAGTATAATTTTGTACTGCTATGCGAAGCATTTCTATGTACAGAATCAACTGCTTATATACATCCCCAATTAAATTTTCATTATTCAATTCTAAATGATTCAGATATATTGAATGAAAATTTTTTTAACATGGTATCAAAAACAGAAACTCAAGAACTATTTTCAATTTTTATCGATTAGATAATGTGAACCAATCAATCAAAATAAAAACTTAAAATAATTTACAAGGATGCTTATTTGCATGCATCTCCATCACACACCCTACTACCGAAATAGTTTTGAAAACTTGGAGCTCAGGTACCGGATTGTAGTTCATAGTTGTTCTCCGAGCTGAAATGGTTGATTGCGAACGTTTGGTCATTAAACTAGATGACATCATCAGCGAAACTTCTTTCGAAGCAACTGGGCGGTGGGCATCATTCGAATTTATCTGCTGCACTCGACCTCATCTACTGTGATTGGCTATAATTCTTGTATGTCCTCGTTGGCGTGTTCTCCTTGGTTCGTAGATGCCATCCACTTGAATGAGTTCATTGATTGATTGTGGTGTCGAATACCACGCTTCGAGGAACGCTCGAATATGACGAGTTCTTCATTTGGGCATGATTTCCGTTCTATCCCGTTCTAATTCATGACCTTCTCGATCCATGTGTGCCGAAATTACTGATTTGTGATCGTGTCGTCGTGTGACCAGTTTGTGTTCATGTATCCTTTTTCCAGCCTTCTTCCAGCCTCTCCGATAAATTATTTCTCACAATAGGAACACGGGACTCTGTACACGACATTGTTTCTTCCTTCATTAGCCAGCATATCCTTGACCTTGAGTAGTTTGCTTCTCAGTGTTGAAGCTCGCTTGTGTGCTAAACTGATTCCGAGTGGGCGTTGTATTCTTGCGGAATCTCCGAGATATGTTGAATATAGGGTAGTGTTAATCTTGCCGTGTTCGTGTTGTTCACACGCGTTTGGGTTGTCGAGTCCATGTTGCGAATGATGAACTCCTTTGGGTATACATTCTTCCAGAAGAGTTTGAATAAATACTTTTTCTCTTTTTTCTTGAGTTCGTTGGTACTGCAGTGTGTTTTTGCGCGGTTGAACAGTGTTCGGACACAACCTCGCTTGTGGGTAGCTGGGTGCTTGCTTTTAAAGTTCAAAATTTGATCCGCATGTGTTCCTTTCATGTATACGCTTGTTTCGAGGTTTCCTGTTTCCGTTCTTCGCAAGTTTACATCCAGGAATGGTAGGCAGTTGTCACATTTTGTCTCCTTCGTAAATTGTATTCCATTGAAGACGCAATTAAGTAGACGGTGCGCATCCTCCAATTTTTCTTTCTTCAGAATCACGAACGTATCATCGACGTATCGGATCCAGAGTTTGGGTTCGATCAGCGGTAATGCGATACGTTCAAGTCTTTGCATTACGGCTTCCGCTAGCAAACCGGAGATTGCCGATCCCACTAGGGTTCCTTTCATTTGCTTATACAAACAATTGTTGAATTCGAAATTCGTTTGCAAACACAACTCCAATAACTGCAGTATACTGTCCTTGGTCAGTCGGTTTCCAATGTGCTCTGTTCCGCTTCCGTCCAGCAGTTGTGATATGGTTTGCAGAGCTAAGCTAGTGTCGATCGATGTAATAATCGCTGTCACATCAAAAGAAACCATGATTTCTCTATCTTCTTTATTGACGTCCTTTATCTTCTGTAGGAATAAATATATAAATAGATAGATAAAAATTAGATAAATTCGAATGATGCCCACCGCTCAGTTGCTTTGAAAGAAATTTCGCTGATGATGTCATTTAGATTGATGACGAAACGTTCGCATTCAACCATACCGACTCGGAGAACAACTATGAACTACAACCGCACTACTGTTTTTGTGCTGTTTGCATTCATCAGGTAGGAACAGTAGGATCAGGATCCACATGCACTTGAAACAGAGGAAGAACGGTAAACAAGTTGCGCTTGTGTGCTATTGACGGAAATACATGCAAATGAGTATTTTCGTTCATGGTAATGTGTCCAAACTCTTTCTACATGAGTGCATGCTCATGTGTTTGAACAGGATAGTCATACTAACCTTATTCAACAGTGACATAAAAGCGCTACATGTTTAAAATAATTTGCTTACAGTTCGGTTTCTTCGTTTCACCCAATCAAACGATAAAAACAAATGTCAACCAATGGATTTCAAATATTTTTAGATAAATATGTTAAAGTTTCATTTCGCTTTCTGAGCAACATGCGAGTACTTATCACTCTGTGCATCATCTTTCAAATCGTAAAGTGCAATCGTAAGTCCAGTTTGGCACTATTTACTTCTGTTATTGCAATTAAAAATACAACAATTCCTAACTAAAATTTTTATTTTCAGCATACAATGTTTTACTGAAATTTTATTTGGATGGTTATAAAGATTATCAAACGACACATTGTGATACCTTAGCACCGGTTTATCGGGAAATTGGATGCAGTATGGTAAGTATAATATTCGGAAACCCTACCATTTTTCGAAACCAAACATACAATATCTAACAATTGGCACATGATTCAATTCAATTTCTATAAAGCAAATGCTTGAGTAGATTTCATGACGGGTTTTCAGACCGCGGATCATAGAATGGCGTTTAAATCGCTGGATTGTTTAATGATCAAGACACGAATATCGTTTTCAGAACAGTATATAAATTTATATTCTAAGCGATTTTAATGCAAAATACATCACTGTTTTCGAATTCAGGCTCAAGATTGATGTTTAACACGTTATTAAATGGAAACAGTACCAAGGAATTTCACTTCAGAGTGATCAGAAAACTAAAAGCTGAATCTCTAAATACTATTGTCTAAGTAAAAAGCGAACATTAATTCTAAACTTTATTTTTGTTTCTGGCCTTTCAAAGATTTTATTGACAGAATCGATTGGCAATCTTAGCTGGAATATTTTATTTCAGGTATTTTATAATTGCAAGCTGGCAATGATGAATTTTAGGGGCTTTTCAAACATTTGCACTAAATTATATTGAAATCTAACATCTCATTGCATTCACAGATGCAAACGGAACTGAAGATTTATGACTGCGGTTTACCGAGGTACATGATAATATCCAATCGCTTTTTATTTGGAGAATACACAATTCACGTAGCTCCACAGGAGAGCTCACACGATAGGAGCAACGAAATAATCAAAACACTGCGACAAAGCAAAACACTGAAAGTTTTGTCAGTTTGCCGTAAGTTACACTGACTTTCTAACTTATGCTGTGTATCAAATATCACATGGAATGTGGAACAAATTTTTTCTCTCTCTCTCTCTCTCTATATATATATATATATATATATATCTGACATCTGAAGTTCTGATAAGTGAATATTACCCAACAATTCCTTCAATAAATCTATGAGATCGACACCGAACATTAGTTAACTCACATTCAAGACTTGATTTCCACAGAAAATCTTAGAATCCGTGCCAAAACAACATTATACGAATTTATACACTGATCAGCAGTAGCCAAAATGACATAGTTACACTAAAATGAGGAAATTTTATCGTGCTTATATTTTGTAATTTATGTTTTCTTATGAATTCTGATAAATGATACACCGATTTTGTCATCAAATATTAACATAATGTTAAAAATCCAAATATTTTCCACTCTCCATCTTCTACGTACAGCAGCATTAATTGAACGAAATGTTTTTTTAATACGATTACTGCCTAAATGTTCATCTCGTGCAAAACTTTGTCTGAGATGTACGCTCAGTAAATTTTACTCAATAATCTACTCCGTACTTTTGCTGATGCTCACTTTTTACTTTTCGCGTTCGAGCTGAACATCCAACAGAGAAAAAAATGGCTAAACGTACATTGATTTGCTTTTGTGCTGGCTTTATGGATTAGCAAACTTGCTTGGTGCATGTGATGACGCATTCCTGCGAGCGTCGATTAAAGCCGATATAGTTACAGATTATTATTCATCCAGTCTCTCACTCAAATATGCAGTAAACTTCATGCAGACCCTGGTTAGTTGCTGCTTCGTTCACAATTAAAACCGGGTTGTTAGTTTCAACTCGATGGCGATTGTCGCCAGGATCGAGTATTTAATACAGCATTGATTGTAGTAATGATGGGTTCTTCTTAACAGAGATAGGAGATAATCTGTCACCTCACGCCATACTGTTAGCGTTAAATACTTGGCGAGCAAATTGGTGTACATGTACAAAAAGGAACAAAGCCAAAAGATTAAGACCTGTGATATATGAAGTAAAACAGTTAACGCAGGCAGAACCTGGCAGTTACAAGAAATATCACCAACCGAAAAATTTCAAATATGTCGCATTCGGTCATTCTTCAGGCGTGCAAGACAAAAATATCTTATTTTATCTAATAATCTTCATGTTATATTTCACCTGATGATTTAAATTGTTTAAAATTTAAATTACCTAATGAATACCTAGTTTTAAAAACATGACCTGGTTAGAGTTGTTGAATATCTTCGGTCAATGTCGACCATGATTTTTTCATGTTCCACAGCTTTTCGAATAGCTAAACAATCTCGTTCGGGAGGAGCATACTCTCCCACAGCGCTCGCAACGATAGGTTATAGGTTATGATAATGAGAAATTTAACGAAATTGAATTCAAATGTCTAAATCAATATACTTCTGATTTTGTATATCAATTAAATAGAATAATTTTATGACAAATACACTCCGCTATTTTTAAACTTACTCGATTATCATACACGTGGATTTGAATTTTCAGTTGAAGACCATCTCATTCGGGTGAACGATGACATCTTAGTCAAAACATGTAGGTTTTGATTTTTATTTCATCAGATTTGCGTTTCAGAGGTGAAGGCTAATTGATAGTATGACCATAGGTATATTGTGCTGTAATAAGCGTAGAGTTAATTTTGATCTGTGAATTATTATTCCGAGTTATTTGGAAGCAATTTGTTGTTATTATAGGTATGTAATAATGATTTTTTTCTTACTAAATGAAGCAAATATGTGCGGATGTTTGTTGTTTAACCCCGAGAATAGCACTCCAATGTTTCACATCATATTAAAATGCACTAAACAAAACAGGAAAATAAATAATGTTATACCCACGTCATTGAAAAGACGTATTTGAAAACCTGATTTACCACACCACAACAAACTATGATTGCTTCCATTAACCGTACACAATGAAAGCGATCTACGAGAAATGTTGCTAAACGCATACATAGTACGAAGTAGCTTCGAATCACCCTGCCGTGTTTACCCCGTTATTCCATGGTGCGAGAGAAACAGCACAACCACTGATCGTCTAAACAATTCCTTCCTTAGACTTGTCTTACTCGGGATTCCAGAAATCATTGGCTCTAGCCACAACAAAACGCATTGGAGATTCCTCACTGTAATTATGAACATTTCCGAGGAAGTTGCGGTCGATCTCGGAAGTACAATGTCAAGGGTTCAGAGCCGCTGTAAGTGACCCTTCTTAACAGAGCCATGGCCGATAGACTAATATGAGAGATTTTACGTGTATCCATTGCGTTTTCACTATCAAACTTCCTTTACTGGTTAGAATCAATGGATGTATTATATAACTTAATTTGCATTTAAAATTTTCCTATGAAAAATGCACATTTGCATGGATTGCCATCTCACACTCCGCGACAGGTTTCACGCTGTTTGTACTCATCACTAGTATGATCAGGATCTGCGCGCACTTGAAACAGTGGAGGAATGGTAAACAAGTTGCGCTTGTATACCACTTTTGGATAAGATTGGCACGACAAAACTTTTCAATCACATGTGCTCAAACGCATGTATATAGGGTTTTAACCCCTGATCATGAACATGAACATGATTGAACAGGTTGGTCGTACCCACCCCATCGAACAGTGGCATACCAGCGAAACTTGTTTTCCTATGAAAACGTTTAACCCAAGTAAACAATTTGTCTTCACAAAAGCAAAATTTCGTCAATACTATCCAAAATAGATGGCCGACAATCTCAATGAAATATTAGTTTAAGCTCGTCGTAGTAATCAGTGGTGATACGCAGGAAGGATAAATCTAGATTACCGATACAGTTTCTTCGAATCGCGAAATTTCCTTGAAAACTGAATTTTGTACATGAACATGTTGAGTGTTTTGAAACAAATCTAACTAATTGTGAAAATTTCACATTGTCATAATGTATCACACATTGCCGACTTGTTGCATGCTAAATTGGCAAGGGTATGCCCTATGGCGTTAACCTCTAAGAGAAACTTGGCGCAAAGAGGTGTTTGAAATCAATATTAAACATTTCCAAGAAAGAATTTTTCAGTTAGACAAAGTTTGTTTCGGCGAACCATGATATTCATATAAAAATCACAGAGTGATTCTTATCCAAGGGTTCAAGACGCTCGAAATGACCAATGTATTATGGGGATCATATGTCCAGCACTTAAAAACTTCTACCGGTGTCTGGCTGTTTGCCGTCATCAGGTGGAAACAGGAGCCTCAGGCTCAGTGAGCCTCGAAACAGTGGTAAAGTGGTAAACAGATTTATACTTGAATGACACTGTTAAACACTGTTTACCAGGGGACATGATGACCACAATACATTGGACTTTTATAAGCGCCTCGAGGGCTTGATCAGGTTTCACTTTGCGATTATTTATTTGAATATCGTGGTTCGTCGTACGAACAATATTTAAAAGTGGCATACAAGTATATCATTTTTAAAAATTTATTACTGTTTCAACGCTAACTAAACTTGATCCTACAGTCTCCGCCTGATGATGGCAAACGGCCAGAAACCGGTAGTGGTGTGTACGGGCTGGTGATGTGAGCACCACAATATAATAATTCAGTAGGATTGTAAGAATGAAATTGATAGAAAGTTATTCTCATTCTTTTGTTCCAGCATTGGAAATGTATCAACCAATCCCGTTTAAAGAAAGCACATATCCGGACCAACCGCCAAAGTTTTTAAAGCACTATGACGAACAAGTTTTAAAAGATGAAGTAAGTAGTTTTAAAAATTATGGTCCAAGAATAATTATATATATATAT
>JACCGJ010013195.1:0-27594 GCA_013407085.1 Atriophallophorus winterbourni
TTATAGTTAATTAAAGCCTTACCATTAGCTGTTGTCTTCTAACTGTGTGGCTAGTATTTCATTTATTCTGTCTTACAACAATTTAATCAACTAGAAAATAGACGGTCTTTTTCGCCCTGAACCATTCGATACTGATCCCAATTCTGTTGATGTTACTGAATCTTGGGAACACTGTTTTTTAACGTTCACAATTTTTAGACACGATTCTATCGTTGAACCCTGATGAATTGGAAACTCTTATTCACTTCCTATCTCCCTGTCTGTTCAGTGTCCTAAATGTTGAAGATGCTGTTACATGTATTCAGCAGCTAAACTATCTGATGAAAATGGGTGGTTTCCAATTGGCCAAGTAAACAATAAATAGAAAGGATCTACGCGAAAGTTTACCTCAGACATACATTCAGCCACTTGCTCTCGGAGAGGATACTGTGTATATAGCTCTAGACATTCAATGGAACCTAGAAAGCGATTCATATCAATTTACAATGTGACCAATTACCCAGAGTTTTACGCGAAAAATATCTTGTCGTATGTTGCTTCGTTCTATGAACCACTGGGTTACAGTAACCTGTGATACTAGTTGCTCGTAAATTGTTGTAGCAGTTAAGTAGGCTCAAATTGACTTGGGACGAACCTATACCTGAAGAGAAACGGGCAATATGACTTCGGGAATTATTACCTCTGGAAGGGTTTCATCAGCGGCGTAGTATGGTACCTGGTCATTTCGAACAAGCCTCTTTCAGACAATTACATGTATTCTGTGCGGCTTCCGAATCGGGTTATGTTGCAGTAGCCTACGCCGTCTTGGCAGATGCTCGATCTAGAAAGCATTCAACAATTGTTACGGCGAAGTCTCGTGCTGTACCTTTCCGCCCCGTAACGATTCCTTGGATAGAGTTAGCCGCAACAACAATCGGTGTGAAGTTAGCACACCAAGTCGCGAACAAACTTGATTTTTCAATGAAATCATTTACTATTTGATCAGACTCTCAGATTGTTGTGTGCAACATAAAAAATCAATCTCAACGTTTTTACCTTGATACACGGATGTGCAATCGTGCAGCATTTCTGTGCTGTACGGCTAATATCGGTCCAAATTGATTGGCCAACGGTAGTGAGCTGCGTGCTGAAACACGCTGGAGTTTCACTACAATTTCTATTTCTATTTCCCCCCTCATATCTGTCTAGGCCTGGGCAACCTGACAGTATCTCAGCCCACGTGCAGTCTGACTGTGCCGCACTTTGCCTGGATCAGGCATGTGCCTGCATACCATACCATATACCTTGATACATGAGCTGTGCAAAACCAGACATTGGAGTCACATTGGATCAAAAGAAAATCTATCAGATTGTTAATCCCGCAGTTTATTTGGTAGTCAGTCGAAGCAGCTACTGCATTGAATCACCGGACTCAGTTTCCTCTGAAAAAGAATGACCCTCAATCTCTGTCCACGATCATGAGGTTTTAACAGCACTGAACTATCATTCGACGAGTATGACTCAATTAGTTCAATCTATTTCATTGATCAGATGTTTGCTCATATTTCTTCCTGGAATCGCCTTGTGCGTATATTTGCATGATTGTCAAGTTTCGTGAATTTCTTGAAGATTCCGGATTTGTCCAGTGCTCAAATAAGAACCAATGAGTTACAGTCAGCTTCAATGAAAATTATCAAATTAGTACATAAAAATGACTTTCTAGTTGAGATAGAAAACTGTAATGCAAGGGCAAGGTTGGAAAGAACGACAAACTCATAAATGTACAACCCGTTCTATCAGGCCGAATTCTCCGTGTAGCTGGGCGACTCCAGAATAGTTCATTACCGTTTAAAAATGAAGCCCCCAATCATTCTTCGGTAAAGCACTTCGTTACCAAACTCATTATTTCTTATTACGACAAAATCAATGGCCATTTGGGACTTGGATATACTAATTTCATTATTCGACAAAAGTACTGGATCATCTCATCATGACTGTCTTCATTGCGCTACATGATTAACAGAAAATGGCTCCATTACCAGCTGATCGCCTGCATATGAGATTATACCTTTTCTGTGACGAGAATCGATTATTTTGGTCCACTCTTTGTCAGGCGTTGCAGAAATGTCGAAAAGAGTTATGGTTGCATATTTAACGGTTTCAGTACAATAGCTGTTCACATCGAAGTGGCAGCTACTTTGAATATGGATTCATTTGTGTGCATTCAACAGATTTGTTTCCAGGAGAGGCTGTCCGAAGTTTCTTTATAGTGATGACGCGTCAAACTTCAAAGACGCTGAGGATGATATCAAAGCTATGCTTGAAGCCTGGGCAACCTGACAGTACCTTAGCCCGCTTGCAGTCCTTTACTGTGTGAATCTTTGCCTGGATCAGGCTTGTGATTCCATACATACATGCCTGGAACACGAATCGAAAAAAACCTCCATATCAAATAGGCATTGCAATTAGATCTTCAATCCCCCTGAAGCTAACCATCGAAGCGGGGTCTGGGAAAGCAAAGTAATACGGATTTTGACTGCTATGTTGGAAGAACAAATGTCGAAGAGTTACTTCAGACAACCTTGGTTGAAGGTGAAAGGATCTCCAACGATCGCTCCCTAGAAAAACAAACTGATGATCCTGACGACCAGTATACTCTAACGCCAAACAAATGGCTGTTGTTGCGTGACAATTAATCAAACAGTGTTTCTTATTTGATCAACACTACCAGATTTAACCGACGGTGGATGACCGCTCAACATCTTGTTGATATTTTCTGGAAGCAATGAATTCGTAAGTACCTGCCTACTCGTTCACGAAACTTGTTTGAATGCATGTTCCATTCGAGGTGTAAGCACCTCTACCCAGTTTGTTTGCGCTTACTTTTCTAAAGAATCCGTAGCTATTTAAGTCCCACCCTTCCCCATCTTTTAGGATTTTACTTTTTCATGGTTGTGTGGCAGTTAAGCATTCGGTACGCGCTACCGGTGTAATGCTGTCTGTGATGTTGATGATGATACCTGCACTTCAATCCACTCAGCGTTGGCATAGAACGTGTCCAAACATCCGAATGGGCGATTTAGTGTTACTGGTTGAATCAAATGTTCCTAGAGGTCAATGGCGAAAAAGTATTGTGCAAGAGATCGAGAAGGGGTCTGATGGTGTAGTGAGAACAATTCACCTTCGAACAACCAATAGATCACTCAGAAGGGATAATAGGCATTTTACCCAATGGAAGTTGCCTTAATAGATTCGGATATTACAGCATTGTAGAATTCAAGATCCTGGAAAGTGCAGGCTGTGGGGGAGTGTAGAACTTATTACATTCTATTTTCAGATCTCCATTATCTCTATCTATTACTGTGCTGTGCGGCTAACATCGTGCTAAATTGATTGGCCACCGGTAGTGAGCTGCTTGCTGAAACACGCTGGAGTCTCACTACCATTTCTATTTCCCCCCGCATATCTGTCTAGGCCTGGGCAACCTGACGGTATCTTAGCCAACGTGCAGTCTCTGACTGTCCGGCACTTTGCCTGGATTAGGCTTGTGCTTTCACACCATACCATCTATTACTCACAAGTTGGATTAGAAACCGAACGTGTTAGTTTGAACGTGTGCTCCGTCACCGTTTTGTTTTACATTGCACTATTGCTTTATCTATAATTAACGTTGATGTCGTTTCCATTTAATAGAATCGTCAAGAAAAGTATTTAATCCAAACATTCTTCTGATCTATGACGCAATTGTTCAGTACACGTAATTGCTTGAACGTTTGAAATCTACACTGAATTCTAGCAAGAGGAACCATGTGCCGCTGCAGCTCAGCTTGCATGCAAGGTACTTTTTCGACAAAAATAAAAGCTACCGAGCTAAATCCCTGCTATGGACTGCTTTTAATGGCACCCAGTTCCGGAACCCCGGGACATGTCTTCAAGCTAGCTCACCAGCCCAGTCGGTTGAACTGCCGTAATTTTTTTTCTGTCCGTACCCCTAGTTTTTGGAACGATCTATCAGTTTTTGTCGTAACCTCCCCATCGCTCTCCATTTTTAAAAAGCGACTTGAGGCTTATCTTTATTTTTCTCAACAAGTTTAATGGATTTTCGGTTTTCCTTCTTCCCAATACTGCACCCATTTTCCTCTTCCTTTCCAGATACACATACGGAACTACGCCGATTCATCTCTCCCTGTATTGACTGTTATGTTACATAACCCTACTCTTTACGGAACTTTGGCAAATGACGCCGAACCCGCTGAACTCCACCCGACCCCTTGTACAGAATATCCTGTGGTTATATCTTAAGCTCATAGCATTTTTACCATAATATACTATTGATTATTGCTAAACTACAATGCATTCGTTCGGCATCATCTGGAATATTGTGTCAAAGCGTGTTGCTTTCATTACAGAAAGACCGCGTTCGACTTGAAAGCGTACAGCGTCACACAACTCGCATGATTGAGGGTCAACGAAGGAAACCTTACGATGCATGTATGAAGTCTCTAGATCTTTTCTCCCTCAGGCGTTTAAAAGGTGACTTAAATAAAACCTTTAGCCTAAGTCCTTAGCTGGGCAAACTCGTTACTTCACGTAAACATTTTTAAAGGCAATGCTAGATAGACTCCAGAAAACACAAAATACATAATAGATATTCTGTTTTTTATACGGGAAATGCGCTGTAATGCTTTTGGGGTCAAGCACGCCTGAAGGTGCATACTTGCTCGGGGATCATCAACTGAAATGGGTTGATACTGAACGTGACCTGGGTACAATTGTGACTCGGTCGCTTAAATCCAAAGAGGATATGAACAGAAAAGCTGATGCTGCAAAACGCGCATGGTGGGCTATTAGTCGGTCGTTTTCGGCGATTATTCCACAAATGTTTCGCATTCTTTATTCAACATACGTGACACCAGTTTTGGAATATGGTTTGCTAGCCACCTATCCTCAAACTAAGGGAGAACGTGACCAGTTGGAAAAATTGCAAAGGCGGGCGACGAAACGAGTACAAGGATTGAAATCAATTCCTTATGTGAAGAGAGTTCAACGCCTCTTTTTTTAGTGCGACTATCTCCTCCTGGAGGATGAGTCGGCTTCATTGACATCACGGATTGCAGCCGCCCACGCTCGGCGGTTAGAAGCGAGATCTGCGCAGATTGTAAGCCAGGTCCGGTCCCACGTGCGCCATCCGTAAACCGATCGTAGGCCAAGCAGCTCCACGTCCGATCTCACGGTGGCGAGCCAAGTCTTCACTTGTCCTCCGCTACGACAACGCCATTCTGCGCAGGGTGTCGGCGATAGTGTCATCTTGGTTAGTTCAGCGTCCGAGCGTCTCAGGATGTGGCCAAACCATCTCAGTCGGTGTTGCCGCAATATCGAACTCAGGCGAGGGATATCAAAACAACGGTGGCGAACCTCGTCATTCGTTACCCGCTCATCCCATCGAACATTGAGGATGCGTCGGAGACACCAGTGGTCGAAAACCTCTAGTTTCCGCATATCCTCCACCCGCATAGGCCACGTCTCGCATCCATAAGTGAGAACTGGGCGAATCGCCGCTCTGTAGACGCGCAGCTTTGTACGTCGGCTGATTTCTCTACGGCTAAATAGAACCCAACGTAGTCGCTCAACCTCATGTCGCTCAGTATTCGGCGTGTGCGCTACGACCTGCTGCTAACTCGTCGCATATTCCCCCCCTAATATCTGTCTAGGCCTGGGCAACCTGACAGTATCTTAGCCCACGTGCAGTCTCTGACTGTGCGGCACTTTGCCTGGATCAGGCTTGTGCTTCCATACCATACCATACTGGGAGCTTATGGTGACGAGCTGCGCGAGTTTTTCCCTCTCGTGACGGATTCAAGAACCCGTGGCCATGCTTTAAAGCTTCAACAGCGAAGGACATTACGCCTACCACATGGATTCACGCTCTCAACAAGAATTGTTAACTTGTGGAATGCGCTTCCAGAATAGGTTATTTCAGCAAAATCTGAAAACCAATTCGAGCAACTTGTGGATAAAGTATTGCCTGTAATCACGGCGAAGCTGAACAATACTGGACAGGATTTTTTCAACTGAGGTTGTCCTGGACTATGTTGCTGATATAAAGAGCTACGACTTACAAGGGCTTGACCCCCTGTCGTCTATCAAGAAGAAGAAGATTCATTTTCAACTAAAATTCTCAATTTGCTGGAGAAGAGAAACCGCCCGAATAAACTCTTGGCGTAGCAATCGTCGCAGATTTCCAATGGACAAAGGTAAAAACGTGTTGGCGCTGATGGGTGTTTCTCTTCAGCTTTCCATTGAAATAAATTCTGATAGCTCGATTAGGGTAAACGTTATCTCCAATGATGACATCACGACGCGGCGGATGTGACTCGCCGCTCCAAAAGTCACTGCCCCTTGTCCTACCCAAGGACATTGTATGGTGCACAGGCAAAAACTGAAGTCACCAACCTATCAACGGGGTTATCGGGCTCCGAACTGGAAATTCCCAGAAAAGGGCGTATGAACCGCTTTGTCGGTCACCGGCCACCGATAGGTGCGAACCTCTCTCGCTCCACTGCCTTGTGGGTAAAGGCTCGGGGTGGGACCCCATAAACGAAATCTCCCCTACTTCGGTGTAGGCAACCGGGTAGTATCATGCCTACGTTCAACGATGCCGATGACAACGCTTTGTACCCCCCTTCTCGCTTTGTACATCTCATTGTTTGTGTTGAACGGCACTTTATCTGTATCAGATTGTGCAAATATAATAATAATAATAATAATAATAATAAACGTTATCTCCACTACCAATTTTGGCTAGGCTGAAAGGGGTGTAGCATTGAAATTAAAAGTATATCTAACTACATTTAATTTAGACAATGCATCAGTGACCTAGCGGTGTATTGGTCATGTGCTTCGCCTAAGTGTCCTGAGGTCGCAGGTTCGAGTCATGGTGCCGGAATAATTTTCTGAAAGTTATTCGTCATCGGATTGAAGACACATCATTTTTTCAAAATAGGATTTTCTAACTTTTATCTTAATTTCAATTTCTTCCAAAGCAATCTCCCTCTCCCATTTTATCCGCTCCCTTGATTTTCTTTTCATTTGCATTTCGTTGAGTTTTGCCTATGCTGGTTCAGCGAAACGGTGCACGAATGGTTGCAGAGATTGAGAAATGGAACTGTGGGGAGAGTCATTAGTGAGAATGTCATTAGGAAATGTATCAAAAAATGAATCCAGCTCATCAGAGATAGAACTTTCCTTGAGCACTGCACCCGCTATTACTTGTAGTTTGTTAGTAGGTATACTAAAACGATTTTTATTAACAATTATCAGCCAGTGGTTTGTTTGAACTTCTGTCGCTTTGGACAAAATTGAAATTGAGATAAAGGATATAGAAGTTAGACAATGCTATTTGGAAGAAATGATGTGTCTTAAATCCGATGACAAATTATTTACAGAAAATAATTTCGCCACCGGGACTCGAACCTGCGACCTCACGACTGCAAGGGCAGTGGTTTTAACTTCTACCCTCGATTAGCCAGTTAGTATCAATAGTTCAATAGTTTATTACGGTATAAAAAGCGGGGAGCTTGTACAAAACCGCAGGGTGGATTGTGCGGTGGATCGAAAAGAAAAGAATAGTAAAATGTTCGAGTTTCCAAGGCCTTATAGCGGGCCACATTCGCGTTAGCCTGCACCATCAGTAGATTACAGTCATGTGTAAAATGAACTGAAAAATTAGAATTTTAATTTGATTCAAATCATAGAAATGTATGGATGCACAATCTCCAAAAAGAGAACGATTACGCAATCTATCTTAATGTTTATTCGGCAATTACATGTCTTGCGAAAACCGAGATGAAAATGTTTGTTTTATTGCCAAGGTCATTTTAAAGGTTCTTCTTCTTCTTCTTCTGAATCGAAAGCAGAAGGGATAAAATCCCGTTTGAGCTTCATCACAGTAATAGATATGGGTGACTTCTGCTGACAAGGCAAACCCTGAGAGTAGAGGAACACCACTATATCACTCCGGGGATCAAGTCCATCCGTCTCAACAAATGCTGATCCAACGCGCTTTTGAATAGCTGTTCAGATGGTAGAGACAGGAGCTCTTTCGGTAGAGAGTTCCAAGTGTTCACCACCCGCGTGGATAGCGTGCTCGCATTACTCAGCTTCAGCCTTCTAGGCTTCTGCAACTTAAAGTCATGTCCACGAGTCCTCGACTCACCTACTAATCGGAAGTACTGGAGGAACTCGTCTCCATATTGACCGAGAAGAATACGGCGTGTCAGGAGCAAATCATATCTTTCCCTTCGAAGCTCTAGGGGGTAGAGTTTCAGCAAGCTCCTCCTATCCTCGTACGCCAGTTGGCGCATTCCACAAACCATCTTAGTGCCCCTCCTTTGTACCCTCTCCAAGGAGTCGCATTCGCCTTTGGACTGAGGAAATGCAACAGGTAGCCCATATTCCAACAGAGGACGAATGTACACAGACAAAAGTGTCTGGAACATTTGCGGGGTAATGGACGCAAAGGAAAGCCGAATCGCCCAGAGCATCCTGGTAGCGCTGCCTATTCTCCGACAAGTGTCAGCCTTCGACTTCAGGGAATCCATAACCAGAATCCCTAAGTCTTTTTCGACCGTACCGCTCTAATAGGCTTACCTCCAATAAAGTATTCACCACCAGTGTCATCGGAGTTTATGCGCATGACCACTGTCTTGTCCTCATTGATAGGCAGTGACCAGCGATGTGTCCAACTGACTAAGTCATCAACTGCTTGTTGCAGTTGCTTGTGGCCATCGCAGGAACTGACAGAGGCCCACAGTTTCAGATCATCCGCGAATAAAAGACAATCGATCGCTACCGCGTCCGGAATATCATTCACGAAAACTTTGAATAGCAATGGGCCAAGGACAGATCCCTGCGGCACTCCGGAGCCTGCTATCATCTCTGAAGACAAAACTCCATTCACCTCGACACGGTTTGACCGCCCTGAGATGAATGCCTCGATCCATTTTAGTAGACAACCCTGAATACCCAAACCCTCCAGCTTGACGAGCAATCGGCGGTGGGGCACGCGGTCAAACGCCTTGCTGAAGTCGATAAAAATGACATCGACCTCTTGACCAGAATCAGTCAAAGCACACCAACTTTCTCGCGCCAGGAGCAGATTACTTACGCATGAGCGATTTTTGGTGAATCCATGTTGTTGTGGACACCAACGCCCACACTCCAAAAGAAAGTGCTCTAATTTCCTTTTGATCAGCTTCTCTAAAATTTTACCGATCACAGAAGTCAATGTGACCGGCCTGTAATTAGCAGGATTACTGGGGTCCCCACTCTTAAACATAGGTTTAATAATACCCTGTTTCCATTCTTGTGGCAAGACCCCTAATGTTACAGATTTTGTAAACAACCTGGCCAGCGGAACGCACAACACTTTTGATAGTGCTCGTAAAACCAACGGATGAATACCGTCTGGTCCTGGCGCGGATTGTGTGTCTAACTGTTCCAACAGGTGTCTAACAGTCTCTACATCTACATCAAGATCAGACAGCACCTCACTGTTATTAGAGACAGAAGGAGGATCACTGTCTTCCAGACAGTACACGGAGGCATACTGCTTAGCCATGGCTTCAGCTTTCAAACCATCCTCAGTAATGTCTACCCCATTAGTATCTATCAAATTAGGAATATATGGCGACGCCTTTGTGCGGCGTCGAATGTATGCGAATAGCCGTTTTGGTGCACAAGTAGACTCGTCAACCAATCGCTGCTCGTACAACATACGTTTCCTGCGTTTTAATGCCGTACAAAGGTTTCTAGCTTGCCGATAATTGTCATAGTCAGTGGCGTTTTTCCGACTTACGAATATCGACCAGAGCTTTTGACGTTGCCGCAAAAGTTTCCTTATCTCCTTATCAAACCAAGGTGGACCTTTCGCCTTACGACGACGTGTGGACAACGGAACAGCCACCTCAATAACTGTCAAAATGTTATTACGGATCACCAGCCAACAATCTTCAACATCAGCTGCTTGATCGAAAGACCAATCGAGAGATGAAGCAACATCCCGTAACCTACCCGCGTCTGCCTTCCAAAAATTCCTTCTGGGAATTGGATCTGGTACCCAGCCAGTGTTGCGTTTCCATATAAAACTTAAGGTGGCATGGTCACTGCAGCCTAATGGAGCTTCAGTCCGAAGCTGAGTAATATCGGACTGCGTGGGAGTGAATACCAAGTCCAAAATGGACTCACACCCATTAGGGCCTACTCTGGTCGGATGGGAAACGTGCTGCACGAGGCCCACATCAACCACAGCGTCCAATAAGTCCCGCTCGAATGACCCAGAACCTTCATCTAGCGAAGTCCAATCAATACTAGGAGCATTGAAATCCCCCATAATCAAGCATTTTGAGGATCTACCATACTGACATATCTGTGATAACACAGTATCTGCCTGAGTATTGGGAGAACGATAAACGACACCTATCGTAGGAAATGAAGCTGCAGTCCGATCCCATCAAAGAGTTCATCCAGTTTGTTTCTCAAGCTCCTCGCATTAAAATATATCACTTTTAAATTTCCAGATCCCTCCGAATGCATATCGTCAGAGGTTGCCAATGAACTTTTGGCCTCATCCTCACAACCCGAAAATCCACAATGCGCAAGTTAGTTTCACCTGCGGCTCTGCGCTCGCTAATTTCCTGAGTAGCTTTTCGCATCTTCACACGATCTTCCGGAGAAAGATCACGCAGGAGTCGAATTTCACTACCCTTTAACCTGTAACCCCTCTTTAGCAGTAAGGTCACTTGCTCAACAGAGTCTAACACAATCTTTAACGGTCTTGGGCGATCTCCTGGCGCTGGCCTGAGGCCTAGACGAAACGCTGTGCCTACCGTTACACCCTTTTCACCTTCGTCAAAAACAGGGGCAAGAGCAGAATTTAAGAACTCGCGTTCCTGTTTAACCCTGTCTATCGCCAAAGCACCTGTTTGCTCCGGTGCATTGTGAAGAATGACGCAGGATTGTCTATTCTCAACAGTCGTAAAGCTCTGGTGTTTCTTCTTTATAGATTTATCTAACTTAGATGGTTCCTGGACCTCTTTGGCCTCAAGAACGTTCGTTTCACTGGCAAAACTAATTCCGTCATTGGAACCGATTAAAGACGAGGAAGCCACTTCCGCAAAGGTGCGTACATCTTCAGATTGCACGCAGACTTGTTGTACACAAGATGTGTGGCGGTTATCCTTCTTCGAGGGTGAGCCACCATTTACAATACTCCCATCAATACCTTCAGAGGACTTAGCAGAAGCCGTGTCAACTGGAAGCTGAGTACTTGCGAGCTTGTACCCAGTCGGTGGAAGGCATATCTTACATATCGTGCGAATGATATCGCATGAATTCTTCTGAAGCCAACGATACATCTCCGGCTTCATTGAACCACATCGAATATGTATCCACATTAGACAAATTTCACATTGAACAGCTTTAGCGTTATTGGCAACCTGTTTCGAACAAACCAGACAAGAATCCCCAGAGTGAGCAGCGGTGCTCCCATTCTCTTGAGGCTTCCTTGCAGTCGGTGCTGCATGATCTCCTTTTGCAGATTTAAGAGTCGTAACCATGTTCAAATCCGTTGAGAATAGAATAAAAGTTCTTGTAATAATCTTGAAATAGATCCGATATCCACAACAATATCAAAATATCGTAGGGAGCAAACGTTCACGTTGACCTTCGTTGACCTTGTTAATTAAGGTTGATTTGTTCACTTAAAGAAAATTCAGTTCAGTTCAGTTGCACAGGACAGTAAGTGGCGAACGAGCCAATCGAGCGTCCAGAATTTCTTTCGGTGGAAAGCTGCACAGAAGCAACCACCACTGCCAAAGCGTTTATTCTTATTGTGGTTTGGATATCCTCGACGATCGCGATGCCAAGGGATTATCCGGGTTGTATTTAGGAAGCACCACGTAATGAATGATGCTGGAAAGATGAAAGTACATTTCTCCTCACCAGTACGGTGAGAGGTCAGCTAAAGAAGAGTTGTGTATTAAACAAACAACGATAAAAAACAACGATAAAAATGGTGAACAACCTAATCTTGCATAAAAATTAGGGGGATAATTCAGGAAAAAGCTTACCCCAGATGCGGTCCAAACCCTGCTTAAAACTTGCGACAGAACTGCAGGATGATTTCAGTTCAGTTCAGTTGCACAGGACAGTAAGTGGCGAACGATCCAATCGAGCGTTCAGAATTTCTTCCGGTGGAAAGCTGCAGAGAAGTTCTATCTGATTGATCTAGAATAAATGCTGGTGAAAGGTTAAAAAAAACCATATCAGTTCAGTTCAGTTCAGTTGCACAGGACAGTAAGTGGCGAACGAGCCAATCGAGTGTCCAGAATTTCTTTCGGTGGAAAGCTGCACAGAAGCAACCACCACTGCCAAAGCGTTCATTCTTATTGTGGTTTGGATATCCTCGACGATCGCGATGCCAAGGGATTATCCGGGTTGTAATTAGGAAGCACCACGTAATGAATGATGCTGGAAAGATAGGAAAACATTTCTCCTCACCAGTACGTTGAGAGGTCAGCTAATGAAGAGTTGTGTATTGAACAAACAGAACTTTAGCATTTATTTACTTACCAAACAACGATAAAAATGGTGAACAACCTAATCTTGCATAAAAATTAGTGGGAGAATTCAGGAAAAAGCTTACCCCAGATGCGGTCCAAACCCTGCTTGAAACTTGCGACAGAACTGCAGGATATAAGTTCTTCTGGAAGTCGGTTCCAGAAATTTACCGCCCTGAGGCTGAAAACGTTTTTCCTGGAGTCTAGTCTACATCGCTCCTCAGCAGGTTTGAGTGAATGGCCCCGGGTGCCAAGCTCAGGACTTAAGGCAGAGAAGTCGGTCATGATAACGCCACTTAACACCTCCAAGATCTTAAAGGTTTCAATTAAGTCACCTCTCAAACGACGGCGCGTAAGTGAAAAAAGATCGAGGGACTTTAGGCGTGCAGCGTAAGGTTTCGCTCGCTGAACCTCAATCATGCGAGTTGCGAGACGCTGTACGCTTTCGAGTTGAACGATATCCTTCTTGTAGTAAGGGCACCACGCCTGGACACATTATTCTAAATGCTGCCTAAATAATGCCTTGTAAAGGGGCAGGAATACATCGGGTCTTCTGCTGAATAACACGGATCTCAGCCGAAAGAGAACTTTGCGAGCACGTTGAGCTGCAGCGGCGCATTGGTCCTCCCATTTGAAGTCCGTCCTAACTAGTACTCCCAAATCCTTAACACGCTGTGTGGCGCTTACAGTGAGAGAATTGCCCGACACTTGAACTGAAATCTTATCAACCAGTGCTGACAAGAGTTGGCTCTTATTGAGGTTTAGTGAGAGGTCCCACTGGTGTGACCAGTTTATGACCCGTTCAAGGTCTGCATCAAGGTATCTTCGTCCGTTGATATGAGACACCGTTAAGAGAATGCATGTTCGGTGGAATTAATGAATTTCTTTTTTTATAAAAAATGGTACAAAACTGCTCTTATTTTGGATAGAATGCAAAAGGGATAAAATCCCGCCTAAGCGTCTTCACAACAAGATTCATGTGTGAATTCTGCTGACAAAGCAAACCTCAAGAGTAAAGAACCGCCACTGCATAACTTGTGGGATTCCATGAAGGCAAAGTCTGACACTAGTCGGAGAATAGGCAGCCCTTACAGGATGTTCTGGGCGATTCGACGTTCATTTGAGACCCTTATCCCGTAAATGTTCAAGGCACCTTTTCTCTGCGTATGTCCGTCCTCTGTTCGTATGTGGGCTGCCCGTTGCATTTCTCAGTCTGAATGCAAATGCGACTCCTTGGAGAAGGTACAAAATATGGGAACTAAGATTGTTCATGGAATGCGCCACTTCGCGTACCAGGATAGAAGGATCTTACTGAAATTTTACCACCTAGAACTACAAAGAGAATGGTTTGACCTGCTTCCGACACGCCATATTCTTCTCGATCAATATGGAGACGAGTTTCTCCAGTACATCCGATTAGTACGTGAGCCGAGGGTATGACCTCATGGGTACGACCTCAAGTTGCAGAAGCCTGGAAGGCTAAAGCTAAGTAAGAAGAATGTTATCATCATCGACGTCGCAGATAATTACCCTATGAACGATTTTAAACAATATATCTTTCCAACATATGGCATTCCAGTTGAAAATTTCACTTCATTCCGACTACTTTGCATCTACGCTCACCTCGTTTCTCTAAATTAAGACAAAAGAGACCGTTTCTCCCAAATCCGGCTATATATAGAGGCAGTAATCAGGAAAGCTTACTGACAAATTATGAATATAACTAATGATATAAGAGGTTCACCTAGTCTTGATAACCATATTGAAACGTCTCCTAGTTTCCTGACGTATAACCACCCGCTATAGAAGAAAAAGTATCACCACACACCAGATCCTCCTATACTTTTCGTATTATTCAACCGTATGATTCAGCTACCATTAAACAATATCTATCTTATTATAATCATTTTATACCCCAAACTTTATTTTATAACCCATGTGTATCTCACTTCAATAATGAACCATGCGTTATTCAGAATACAACATTTTTTCAAAAACATAAAAACTGAATTTTAAGCTAAAATTGTTTAAAAGACCCATAACAGATCCTTTAACTTCGGAGCTCTGTGTTGTTAGTCTTGTTGTTATCATTTACAGATCATTTTTACCAAAAATCCATATACTAAAATCTTACCTTTGTAGTGGACCAGTCAAGCTAGTATAAAAACACGCAGTAAAAAAAATAAGTGATCTGGCTCACGAACAGTTCTTTCGATCCACGTACATATAATCCGCAATCCTCCTTTGGTAATTCCTTGCTCTTGTAATGACTCCAATATTTCTACTCGAAATGTTACGTTCCCGAGTCGAAATTCCCAAAAACCCAGAACGACCAAGAATGCGGGTAACCCGCACAACAGAAGTGTATTGTGAATAAGAGTTGAGTTCATTATGTACAAAATCGGTGAAACGTGAGTGATAACGTTAACAGGAAATCGAAAAATCAATAGTACTATCGATCGTCTTAGCGAAACGATATTGACAGAACAAATTGAACTGAAGAAATCAAAAACTGTACAATATTTTTTTACTAGAAAAATTGTTGAGTAAAATTAGATTTGTACAATCTCGACACACCTCCTCCCCCCTAGAGCGTTGGAAAAAAAGGAAACGCTCGAAACATTTTAAGTGAGGTAAGTCTCAAGTTTCTTTGGCCAAGTAACATTACGGCCAGATCGTGTGTGTTTGGTTCTTTTCAAGCAAGAACGTATAGTCTGTGGGGAAGGACTGGGTATACCCATTAGTTGAGTGGAAGGGGTGGATTGGATGTCGGAAGCATTTTGTGGGATTCAAGTGGGTATATTGGCAACATCGCGATTTAGGCTTTCAGTGTTTCGTAAGCTTCAGTTTGAGCTTGACGGCGAGGGTTGCCAATAGGCGACCTTTAGGCGATCAATGCTGATGTTGTCCGGAGTTCCGTTTTTATCTATATTGAAGTATTTCGGATGACGTTCAAGTACTCGGTACGGACCGCTGTAAGGTGGCATCAAGGGCTTCTTTTCACTGTCGACTCTCACGAAGACACACTCGCATGATTAGAGCTCTTTATGCACTTGCTTATCGCGATGCGATATTCTTGGCTGTTGACAACGCAATGTCCGCATATGACGCTTAAGATTTTCGATGTACTGACTAGTTGGTCTGAAGTCGTGTTCACGAGAGCCACTGACCATTTCACCCGGTAACCGCAGTGTTGTGCCATAAACTAGTTCTGCTGTTGAACACCCGAGCTCTTCTTTCACTGCCGTTCGTAATCCTAATATGACAAGTGGTAATGAGACTGAACAATTTTGTGTATTCCCGTGAGCAATGAGGGCAGCTTTCAGTTGTCGGTGAAAGCGCTCGACTAAACCATTCGCGCAAGGATGATAGGCTGTGGTGCGAATGTGGTCGGTGCCAAGCAGTTGATCTATTTCTCTAAAGAGTGCTGATTGTAATTAAGAACCACGGTCAGTTGTAATGACTGAAGGAACGCCGAATTGTGATATCCAAGATTCGATTAATGCTTCGGCAACCGTCTTTGCTTCAATGTCTTTCAAAGTCTTTGCGACAGATCATCGCGTAAATCTGTCAACACATGTTAAGATGTAAGAATGATTACGTGCCGATGGCAGCGGTCCAACTAAATCGAGATGAATACGGCTAAATTTTTCTTCTGGTGCTGTAAAATTACCATAAGGTAAGATAGTGTGACGATGAACTTTCGCACGTTGACAATGAATGCATGCACGCGACCAACTTGAAATGTCGTGATTCATTTTTGGCCACACGGAACGGTCAGAGATTAACTTTCTAGTAGCGCGAATACTAGGATGTGAGAGGTCGTGCATTTGGTGGAATATTTCACGACGTATTGTTGTTGGTACAAAAGGTCAAGGGGTGCCTGTAGATAGATCGCATATAATAGACATAGAGGAGTCAGGAATTGGGATTTCGGTTAACTTCAAGAATGAAGATTTCCGGATTTGTGGTAGCTCCTGGTCGTTAAGCTGAGCTTCTGCGATCTTTAGTGATTGGACGTCGCTGGTAATAGAATTAATGTGACCACGGGATAGGGCGTCGGCGACAACGTTATCTTGGCCTGAGACGTGTCGGATCTCGGTGGTAAACTGTGAAATGAAGTCCTGTTGTCGAATTTCTCGTGTTGAATAGCGGTCGATGTTTGAAAGCAGGGCGTAACAGAACGGTTTATGGTCAGTTGAAACTGTGAATTCTCGCCCTTCAAGTAAATGGCGGAAATGACGGATGGCATAATAGATTGCAAGCAATTCTCTGCCAAACGTACTGTAGCGAACCTGAGCTAGTTGTAGTCTCTTTGAGAAAAAAGATAATGGGCACAGTTTTTCATTGGAATTATATTGCAAAATTGCACCAATCGCTTCGTTAGACGCATCCGTGGATAAAAATAGTTTTATATTAGGATCGGACGGTGAGTGGTTCAGGAACGTTGCCATGCTAAGCGGATTTATAATGCGTTCAAAAGCAGTTTTAGCTGAGTCCGTCATATTTAGCGAGCGCTCGTTGTTGCGGAGTAAATCCGTCAATGGTTGAATTAGCTCGGCACAGTGAGGAATGAATCGACGGTAGTAATTCACAAGACCAAGTAAACGACGGAGTTGTCGTATTGATTCGGGTAATGGGTAGTCTTTCATGGCGAAAACCTTTTGCTCTAGTGGCCTGATACCTTTGGAATCAACTTGATGTCCAAGAATTTCTAGTGATTCGACGCCAAATACGCATTTATCGGTGTTTACGACTATGCCGTACTTCGACTGTTGTGAAAAGACGCGATGTAAATGTTCAGCGTGTTCAGTGGGCGATTTACTAGCGATGAGTACGTCATCGATGTAAACGAAGACGAAATCGAGACCCGAGAAAACTTGATCCATGAACCGTAAAAATGTTTGTGCTGCGTTGCGCAGACCGAATGGAATTCAAACAAATTCTAAAAGTCCGAAAGGAGTGGTTATGGCTGTTTTGGGTACGTCTTCTCGTTCCACTGATCTCTGGTTGTAGGCACGCACCAAGTCAAGCTTGGAAAAGATGGTCTTTCCTTCAAGTGCCAAGGCAAAGTAGTGGATGTGTGGAATAGGATACCTATCTGAAACAGTAGTTTTGTTCAGTGCTCTATAATCCCCACAAGTGCGCCATGCACCATTTCGCTTCTTTTCGACCATGTGAAGAGGTGAGGCCCATGATGATTTCGATGGACTCATGATGCCCAATTCCATCATATGCTTGAACTCTTGTTTAGCAATGGCCAATTTGTCTGGTGGTAACCGTCTTGGTCGAGTGAAGACAAGGGGACCGCGTGTTTCGATATGGTTTCTAACGTGGTGCTTAATCGCATTATTCGTTGAGTTTGGGCGGAAAACTTCTGGAAACTCACACAATAAGCTGCTATATTTTTCTGGAATACTCGGTGGTAATACGCGAATAGACTGTATTGCAGAACGGCATGGTTTTCCTAGGGTTTTTAACTCTGTCAGGTTGTCGATAAGTTTACGGGACTTCAAATCGACGGACAAGTTAAAGTGTGCAAGGAAATCTGCACCTAATATAGCGCTTCCTACGTCTGCAACGGTAAAGATCCAACGGGAGTCACGTCTCTGGCCTAGGTTTAAAGTTAGTGAACTTTGGTCAAACATAGTGATCTGCGTACCGTTCGCCGCCTGTAATGTCAATGAGGTTTTGTTACTGCGTTCCTGTGGTGTGGGCGGGATTAAACTTATCTCAGCATCCGTATCAATGAGAAAACGCAATTAATTCGAACAATCAGTGACATAAAATAGGCGACTAATGTTGTTGCTAAGTGAAGTCGTCGCCGTTACTGCCTGGCGTTGAAGTTTCCCTGGTGTGTAAATTTTACAGAATGGCAAGCACTTTCAAGCCTTAGAGCCGAATCGGCGGTGATTATGACAAAAACTGTGCTCGCGTTTGTAGCGGTCTCGGGATGAACTTCTGTTTGAAGTGCGCGTTCAGCTGCGGCTAAGTCTTGATGGCCGATCGTTGAACATCTTTGTTAGGGCTGAAATCTGTGAGATCAATTCAGCGACTTGTTGCTTAGGCTCTTGTACTTCAGTCTCCACCACGGGCTTTAATGTGACTTCTTGTAGGGTAGATGGTGACTTGGTTCTGTTCACTGAATGAACTTGGTCTGCAGTTTTTGCTAGCTTCTGTAGAGGTATATGTTTCTCGATAACCGAAAGAGATTTTTCTAAATCTACAGGTAAGTTTTAAAACCATAGTTCACGTAAAACCGACAAATTCAATGGCTGTTTTCCTTGAAGGTGCATCATATGTCGTAAGAGCTGAGAAGGAGTTTTGTCACCAATCTTTACTCCTGCTAACAATGTACTCAAATTTTGCTCATTTGATGCGGCTGTTTTGTTGATCAACGCATTTTCAGTGTGGTATACGGTTCGGATTTTGGTTTATCATAAATAATATCGGCGACCTCTGTAGCGGCCTCGGTGGGTTAGTGAGCAACAACACAGTTGCACAAACTCTCCCGTTTAGTAATGCGTCTGAATTCAAAAATTGCTTCAGCTGAAGCGAATCATAGATGAGGATTATGCGTACCGAAAGGTGGAAGTGTAAAATTAAAAATCTCAGAGCGGTAGTGGTGTCGCTGAAGTTATTAGAATTCATTTCAAAGAATTACAGGCTGAAAATATCAAAATATGGGAAGAATGTGCGACAAAAAACTCACGCTCAACAAAATATGTTGTGGACCAGTCAAGCTAGTATAAAAACACGCAGTACAAAAATAAGTGATCTGACTCAGGAACAGTTCTTTCGATCCACGTACATATAATCCGCAATCCTCCTTTGGTAATTCCTTGCTCTCGTAATGACTTCAATATTTCTACTCGAAATGTTACGTTCCCGAGACGAAATTCCCAAAAACCCAGAACGACCAAGAATGCGGGTAACCCGCACAACAGAAGTATATTGTGAATAAGTGTTGAGTTCATTATGTACAAAATCGGTGAAACGTGAGTGATAACGTTAACAGGAAATCGAAAAATCAATAGTACTATCGATCGTCTTAGCGAAACGATATTGTCAGAACAAATTGAACTGAAGAAATCAAAAACTGTACAATATTTTTTTACTAGAAAAATTGTTGAGTAAAGTTAGATTTGTACAATCTCGACACCTTTCTTCTGAGTCTGTGGATATAATTCTAATAACTGAATGCTGGATTCGTGATGATTACTTATAGTTCGCTCCATTGTTTTTGCAAAATTAATTGTTTTTTCAAATGTAAATCTTGAATCTGGACTCTAATCTCATGATACCTAACTACTAGATATTTAAGAAAAGACGCACTATAAAACGGGGTAGCGGTTGTCTTCTTTATGTGAATTCAAGTTTAATAGCTAATAGCATAACATATTCGAATTTAACGGAATTTGAAGATTCAGTATGTATAAAACTACCTATTGCAAATATTTAAGGAGGTTGTATCTACTACCCACGAGCTTCAACTTCCTCTAATCTGGATACATTACCTCAAGCTTTTACCGGAGTGCCATTAAAGTCCCGTAAGCCGGTGACTTCAGCATGCCTAATTTTAATTGACACGAATGCAGTTATGTTAGCTCTCATACACATTTGATGAAAAGGCTTGACTTACTAAGTTACAAGCTATTTATTGATAGACCGACTAGAAAGGGCAACGTTCTTGACTTAGTCGTTAATTTGAATATAGATCCAACTAACTTGTTGATATTGCACTTATTCTTTAATCGGGATCAACAAATATTACCTTCCCATCTACCATGCACGTAATAAACTACCAATGAGTTTAGGATAATTTAGCGTTACGTAGGCTTGAACCTACATTTAACACTTATATGGATACAAATCTGGTCTCAATTTTTCATTTTCTATGATTTTCCAACAATATATTCTACCTTCAATGTGAAAATTATCGATTTACTTAACAGAGCTAGCGGTCCTAAAATGCGCTTGAAACAAACTAGGCTAGTGTAAATGGAAAAGAAAAGAAAAGAATGGGTCGCAGTCACAATAAACACTAATGATATTTTCGTTCGTTTACGTTACTATGAACTATTGATTGAGTACAAACTTATTCTAGAACACATTAAAATCATCAGAAAATAGAGACATACACAGCTATGAAAAGTCGAAAACATTTAGAAGATTTAATAAATCACAGTCAGTAAACTTAACCACCGAAGGAGATTTTATTATTCTTGATCGAACTTCCAATTCTGCTGAAATTAGAATTACAGACCCTAATACAAATAGTGAGAATTCCTTATATAGTTTAATACTTCATAGAATACTTCTATCCATAAAAATATCAATAGAAAATTTTGAAAGATTAGTGTACTACAAACTATTTGCATAAATCTGAATGACAATAATGAACTCTGCATGCTTAATAAGTTAAGACTCCAGCCAGTCATAATAGGCATACCAGCAGCCATTTGCACAATGGGTGGTGATGATTTTAAACATTTCCACTGAACTTATTTAACACTTCAATAGAATCTTGAGTCTTCCCTATACAACACAAACACTCTGTTGTTACACTCAGAAGCACACGGTATCAAATTATCACCCAATTAACCACACAGCAATTCTATCTAGATTACTTAAAAAGTGGTATAAACCACTTATCTCCAAATTTCTTCTCTAGAGCTCAACACGGCTTCATGAAAAATAGCTTGCATTACATGGCAGCTTGTATACCGTGACTATGTTATTACATCTATTGAGGAATTTTCAGCAGTCGTAGTTTACTTGATAGACATAAATAAACCCTTTGATACTGTTGCTCATAAGTTATTAATATCAAAACTTGAATCATATGGCAAAGATGGTAATATTATTTCCGTGCTAACTTAATGTCTTATTGATCGCACTCAATTTGTTGAAGTTAATGGTCACAGATTTCGCACCCTGCCTATAATAAGTGGTAATTCAATGTAGCGTATTAGGCTTATTACTGTTTTCTTTATATATAAATGACATACATAATATCATTTCAGTTCAGTTCAGTTCAGTTTGCACAGGACAGTATGTGGCTAACCAGCCAATCGATCGTCCAGAATTTCTTTCGGTGGAAAGCTGCAGAGAAGCAACCACCACTGCCAAAGCGTTTTTTCTTATTGTGATTCAGATATCCTCGAAGATCGCGACGCCAATAAATTAGTTCATTTCAGTTGGCACATGACTGTAAATGGCTGATAAGCCAATCGAGCGTTCAGAATTTATGTCTGTGGAAAGCTTCGAAGGAGCGCCAACCACTGCTAAAGTTGGTTCATTTTTTCTCTGGTATCCTCGTCGTATGCGAAGGTACGTCTAGTGTTTTCCAAGCCCTTCTTTGGTCTCAGAATTTGTAGCTGCGACTGAGAAAAAAGGAGAGGGTTTCTCTTCACCAAGCCGGTGAGAGGTTAGCTATGCAAAATTGGTTCCTACATTTAAAACATGATATTTGAAACGAGGCATTATATAACAGGATTTTTTAAGTCGTGGTCAAGACCATATAATTTCTGACGACAGACAAGCTGTATATTCACGGAAAACAATTCTGGGAAAATCCCAATCCACAAGGAACCTAAACCCCTTTTGAATGCACCTTTCGATGTGCAAGCTATTAGTTCCTCGGGCAGCTTGTTCCAGAAGCTTACCACTCTTTCACTGAAAAAGTGTTGCCTAAGATTCAGACGGCTGTGGTTTTTTGCGAGCTTCAATGTATGCCATCTAGTTGAGGGGTTGATCGCTCGAGAGAACAGGATTTGACAGCCCTCGTCGCCCAAGACTTTTAGGATTTTGAAAGTTTCTATGAGGTCACCCCGTAGACGCCGACGCCGAAGGAAGAAGAGACCTTAAGAAATTAGACGTTCTTCGTAGGGTTTCGCAGACATACCTTCAACTATTTTCGTAGCCAGTCGTTGGACACTTTCTAGTAGTAATATGTCCTTTTGAAAGAAGGGCTCCAGGCTTGCACGCAGTATTCTAAATGCGGCCTGATAATCGCCGCATATAAAGGGATAAACAGTTTCGGCGCTCTACATGTCGAAACGGATTCAAGCCTAAAGAGTTGTCCTCTAACTCGTTGTGCAGCTGTGGCACACTGCGCAGCCCATTTGAAGTCCGCTGTTACGACTATAACTAAATTCTTAATCCTCTAAAAAGATTGAAAGTTGATCACACTGTTATTCGCAGTTACTGTTATTCTTTCGACTGCTGCAGACAACAGATGACATTAACTATAGTTCAGAGGAAGATCCCAATCCTGTGACCATTTAACATAGTAAACTATTCTTATTCGGTGATGACATGAAAGTCGTTATCACTTTCCTAGGTAATCAAGCACAACCCCATATAGCTAGACTGAACAATGATTTACCTGCACTTGCTGATTGGGCGACAAATAGCAGTCTTACGTTCTCAACAGCAATTCAAATTTTATGCCTATAAAATGCACGATTAAAAATAATTCAATTCTTTTAAAAATAACGCAATTTAAATGATAGACGGCACGCGTGATTTTGAATTTCGATATTCCGAATCACTCACTTTCAATGAACACGTGCCATCTAATTACTTAATTCAAGCAAAGTATAAATATTATACACAGATCTTTTATTCAACATCATTGTAACATACAAATCTATAAATTATTTACCATTCTTCTTCTAGCCTATTGTAACAAAATATTGTTGTTAATCTCCTTCGGTCGATGTCAACCATGGATGTACATAACAGTCACATGAAGTTTTATGTTCAACAGCTATTTGAATGACTGAACAGTCCAATTCAGGAGAAACAATCTCTCTCGTCGCACTTGGGCGTCAGTTGCAAGCAGATTTCGTGATTTGCGTTCAGAATATGAGCTCAGTTTGGTATATCAACAGAGCAGGATTGATTATAGCCACCAGTGTTTCTCCTTGGGAGTTTGCAGTCAAGGGAACACTATCCCAGGATCGCTTTTACAATGACGAAATCACCATACCTGACTGCAATTCAGTGCTGCATTTAAGCCGTTTACACCAAATTTGCGTTATGTTTCCATCACGGATACCTATTTTCACGGAATTGGTCATGTAATAAAGCAAAATGTCACCCGAGAATACTGAATCAAGTGAACCCTTCAGACGATCGAAACGACCTGAGACACACCCTCTTCTAGATTACAAAATCCGCAACACTTGTGTCAACTGCAGCGGATTGGCGATTGTTCAATGACAATAAATTTTACTAATATTGTTATTCTCGTTGTTAAGTTCCATACACCAATATCTACCGCGTATTTCGAATGCGGAGCGTGGTCGATCAATACTTTATTAGTTGTTTAGCATTTGTCGTTCAGATTCAAGTTATTCATTTTTAATGGTCCAAAAAGTAAATCCTTTACAGTAACCCACGAGAATTAAAATATAGGGATTCATAAAAACAACACAAATGTTTATACACAAGGAAGTCATGGCATACATTCATTACACATATTTAATCAATCAATCCACGTTTAGATTTTGAAGATCCACCTGACAATGTGATGATCGATGTGGGATCTTTCCGTCATTTTAAACTTCATTTTTGAATGTCATTCTTATGTCTGTCCGAGAACTTATACTCGGATAGGGCTTGTGTGATTTCATACATTTCACTTTTTCCTAACTTTGCGGAGTAATAAATTTTATTGCTGAAAATTATCGTACGTTAATAAACTCCGTTTCTTCTTCTTAGTTCCGGTCTGCTTGGCACAGCACAAGGTATTCAGTACGCAAATGTGTCACGCTAACAAGAACCGTTGGCGGTATCTATGGATAACTGGACTGCATCGAATCAGCTCAATTTGCTAAAAGTGTAAAGCGAGCGATTGTTCACGATTATCGCAAGAAATTAAAATCAAAATGCTTATCATTGATTCACAACCATAAACTGTATAAGCTATACAATAAATACCCTGGAAAACATATAGAAATTTTAAATTTTTCTTCGATGAAAAACGCTGATTAATAACACGATTATTATATCTCGACAATATCATGATATATTTATTCGTTATCAATTCATGTAATATTTTTATATCGAATATGCCGTATTTTTTCATCACTAAGTTACCTTCAGTTGTCAAATTATATAAGAAAATGTCCACTCATTCTGACGATTTAACTTATCGGTAGGCACAGCTCTGGGCTGAATGCCCGATTATTACCGATTAGTCAACTTGCGAACGATTGGTAAATTTAAGAATTAATCTACGACTTAATTTCAACATATGAAGCGAGGAAAACTTTAGTAAAAATGTAACAATCACACAAGCTCAGCGAACACCATCTGAACAACATGACACCACTGTGTTTTACTACACTTGAAATATCATTAACTTTCGGGAATATATCTTCCGCGCCCGCTAAGCGACTGCTCGTCTGTGCCGTTGCTACGTGTTTTAGCTGCCACTATACAATATTTATCGTCCGGTGCGTTTTCTCCTACCATTGTGGGACATTAAAGAAGTAGTTAGTTTACTAAAAAGAATAAAAAGCCAATAATATCTGGTTTCGTAGATGTACAACACCGGGTGAATAAAATGATATCTTCGTTAATATACATTAAATTTATTATTGAGTCGGTTAGGAACTGGGCACTAGCAGATCTGGACGTGAATTCCTCCCATATTATATCTCATCTGCATTTGTATTTATATTTCATTCAATTAACTTTTATTATCTGTTCAAATCACTTGATGTAAAAATCCCAAGCTGCAATCTAAATTTCTTAAATTTACTGGCCGATTGAAATCACGACGATCATGAGCAAACTGCACACAGACAATCAGCTGATTCAAAGTCTCAAAGGTGTATTAGAGCAAAAGAATTTGGACTAAAAAGAACAAAGGCCGACATTTCAGATACCGAAATTGTTTACCATACAAAAGAAAACCATTGTTTATACACACACCGTTGTTCATTGGAGTTATTTCTTTTCATGTCTGCGACATCAGACAGTGAAACATGTGAATCGTTCGATTTTGTTTTGTCTTATAAATTAAAAAAGAATTTTTTATTTTCAATATCCGCCAAATTCTACAGAAAAATGGTTATTTTGTGTTTACTATTTTTGCTGCAGTTTGCTGGTAAGAAACTTCACGATATTATTATCAATTAATCACAACGCATATATGATTTATATAAGATTTCCAGTATCATATTTTGTTTATTGAATACCCTATTGTGCTGTTTTTATTGCTGTTGAGAGCATTACTAAGCAGTTAGTCAAATGTAGATGTGGAACATGTGAAGAAGATCGAAGCTCATATTTTTAATACGTATTCGACTTGACTACCATTAGAACACTAAATTATCATCAATCACTTGGTAAACGTTCGTTGAAGCAAAAAATAATTACATTTAATATTCAAAATCCTCACGATTCCATTGTTTATACGCAACGAATTGTTACCTAGCAATTTATAATAATTAGAACTCCAACCAGGATGACACGAAACAAAACGAAATTATAACATTCTAACTTGGAATAATGAAAGAACTTCTTGTATATGCAAAGGTTCTTTTTGTTTATGATGAGTAACCTTTTGTTGTCAACTTCTTATCAGAGTAATAACAAAAAGAAGATCTCATCTGAATTACGTCAGTACATACTTTTCCTCCGAAATCATATATTGGTATACATTTCGAGTAGATTTATGTAGGAAGACTCTACAAAAATATTATTTATCCATAGAAAGTTGGTGTTCTGACAAAATTGGCTACAAGTCATACCCAGCAATGTCTTATTGGCTTCTGCTGAGTGAACCCTCTCGTGGGATCAGAGATATGTTATCTTGCTCGTAGTTATATATTTGTTACGAAATATTCTTTACCACTACATAAGCGAGAGCAGATTATTCAGATCAGGTATAGACATGCTTAAGGGATGAACAATATAATTGAAACATTTCAAATAAATAAACAAATGAATAAATGAATGTATTTTATTCTTGGAAATCGAAAGCATATTGGGATGCTCATATTTTCTTTCTTTACGTTTCAAATAAATTTAAAGTCAATAAAAGCTTAAAATGGCTGCAGCCGGAGAGTATGAATGTGGTAGTAAAACCCTTGTGGAAATAAAGAGAACAAATTAAAATTTGAAAATTTTAACTGCAAGGAATATTGCAAAAAAGTATATTGGATTAGGTATAATCGCAAGATAACATGAGATTATTGAAATAGCATTTTGTGTTGCAAAATTCAGAATGCCCGCTTGTTTTATCATCAGATTCATTCAATGGTGATTTTATATTGTTCTACATTTAAGTTTCAGACCATACTCTAAGCGCGGTGTCGGCGGTTGGTCCCCTTGGAGTAAAACCAGCTCAACCCGATTCCAGTAATAGGATCCGGACTTTCGGAAGCCGAAGTAAATATTTTTTTATTTTTGGATCACGCATCTTCAATGTGTTTTATTTACTTGTGGTATTCACTCGTTAGTCATATTTTGATGGAGTTCGTTGAGAATAATCCTCATACATTGGGTGATATAGCGACTCAATCACAGGGAATTTATTTGGTTTAAGAAGGATTTTATCCCCCGATGTCATTAAGATTGTTTAGAATTGTGATAACAATGTCTTATTAGAACCCATCACCAAATAAACCTTAATTGTCATTACAAGTGCCAACTCGTAGCTGTTGATCAGCCTTAAAGAGCGTGTTTACTGTAGGGACATCAAAATTGATCTCACAATTCGTAAAGTTTGAACTCAAAGTGACACCAAGTTTAACAATAGTAAATCTTACGTGAATTTCGCACTTAAGAAAACACGAATTCGTTACACGCATGACAAGGAATAGATAACACATCAAAAAGATATTGAGAAACATCGTAATCACAGTAACGTACTCACCCTGTCTGCCACAGTTGCCATTTTGCTTGAAGATTCTAGTCCATCTCATGCATATCGGTTTAATTCAAGCGTCTATCAGGTTCACGCCTTTGAGCGATTGTG
>JACCGJ010013196.1:0-27567 GCA_013407085.1 Atriophallophorus winterbourni
TTTATTTTAATATAAATACCCAGGTATGCCATTATTATTTAGATCATCAGGTAGAATATCTACGTTAAGAAGATCGCGTAGTTTTTCCATGCTAAGGACTGAATCCAGATGTGATTTTAATTTCTATTAGAGAGGAGTTGAGTCTTATATATTTTAAGAGAAGATTCCAAAGTTTAGCATAGTTAGTCAAGTAGACATTGTTTTATACTTTAGTACGAAACCTTGGTAATTTAATAGTTATTTCACTGATTCTCAAATTAAATGTATATGAATATTCGAACTTATTTCTGTATCATCCGATGACAGTATTCTAAAGAATAAGATGAGATTATGCGTTAGTCAATGAAACCATATCGGATCGAGGTTCAGTTGTTTACATCATCCACTATATGATTGGTGTTATAACCGCTGATGTATTTTGAGAAAGAACGTTGTATCTTTTCTAAAACTATGACATCGGATTTATTTATATTGGTATATATTATGTTACAATAGTCTAGAAGCGGAATGGTGAATAATTTATAGGTTTCCATTTTGCAATCAGGTTGAAATATACACCTGTGTATAATATTCATACTTTTCTTTTCTTTAGTAATAACATGGCGAATCTGTTCATTGGAAATGAGTGATGTGGTATATATAAATCCTAAATAACGCGTGGTCTCTATCATTTAAATTGCGTTATTTTTATGAAGAATTGAATTATTCTGTATCGTGCATCTTAAAGGCATAAAATTTGATTTTATTGTTAAGGCGGTAAGACCGCTATTTGTCGCCCAATCTTCAAGTGCAGCTATGTCATTGTTCAGTCTAGCTATACAAGTTTGTACTGGAATAACGGGAAAAGTGACAACGACTTCCATATCATCAGCGAATAAGAAGTGTTCACTATGAGGAATGACATTATGTATGTCATTTATATATAAAAGAAACGGTGAGGGGCCTAATACACTGCCATTAATCACTACACTGGGAATAGGAAGGCTGCGAGATATGTGGCCATTGACTTTAACAGAATAAGTTCGATTGATGAGACAAGAGTTTAGCCACGAAAGAAGTTTACCTCCTATGCCATATGATTTAATTGTCGATAATAATAACTCATGAGGAAAATATCACAGGATTTAGTTACGTCTAAGAAGACAACTACGACTGCCAAAACTTTCTTAATTGAAGTAGTAATAAACTCAAGGTATTCTAGTTAGCATGTAATACAAGATCTTTTGTTATAGAATGTGTTGAGCTCTCGAGAAGAAGCTTTGAGATAAGTGATTTGGAATAGCTTTTTTAACTTTTGTTCAAGGAATCAAAAAATAATATCCGTGTGGTTAATTGGGCGATAATTTAAAAAAAGTGTTCATGTTTGTGGCTGCTCATCCGTGCCAAGTCCATTAAAATATTCCCAGAGTTGATCACGACGTTCATAATGGAAGCACTTGACTCAAGTTTCGCTCTTATTTGAGCTCATCAGCATTGCATATCCTCCGCTTCGGGTGGGATTCGAACCCCGACCATCACGATTATTGTCCCACGCATTACGACCTGGGCTACCGTCCACCGCTTGACCAAACGCAATTAAGCGCTTATGGATCTTTCGACAGACCGGCACTTTTGAGCAGCATTGTTTGCCTGACCAGTCCTGAAGGAGCAAGCAACACCTGTTGTGGTCGCCCAACCGAAAATATCTACGTGTCAGGTCTTCCCATCGGATACAGTGTAAGCTTGCACTGATTAGATCTGATGGGCATTGTTGGTTAAGCGATCTTTGAAGAAAATATTGTTTATGTTTGTGACTACTCATCCGTGCCAGGCTCATCGAAATATTCACAAAGTTGATCATGACGTTCGTAATGGGAGCTCTGGACTCGAGTTTCGCTCTTATTTGAGCTCATCAGCAGTGCATATCCACCGCTTAGAGTGGGATTCTGACCCTTGACCATCATCATGATAGTCTCACGCAATTCGACATGGGCTATGATCCAACGTTCGATCAATCCCTATTAAGCGTTTATGAATATGTCTCCAGAGTGGAACATTTGAGTAGCATTGTTTGTTCGACCAGTCCAGAAAGAACCAGCAAAATCTGTTGTGGCTGCCCAACCGAAAAGATCTGCGTGTCAGGTCTTCCCATCGGATACAGTGTAAGCTAACACCGACCAAACGCCCACCACTCAGCCGAACAACCCACTTCAGCTACTAACACGTTTGACCGCATCACGAGACAATAAGATCGATCGATCAAGCTGTGACAGCGACATGTAACCAACTTGACCTCATTGCCAAGGGCCTGGACCCGGCGAACAAAACAATGGTCACGGCCGGCCCAGCTGATAGGACAAATCTCGACACGCAGAATTGTCCCGAAGTCACGTGCAAATCATGTGAAAAACCAGTGAGTCCCATGGAGCGTAAAGTAATAACGCGTTTTCTGTGTATGGGTAAAATCCATGGTAAACCGTCGAACCCCAGAAAAGGACTCACCGAACCACTAGTTTTCGATCAAACTCAGGTCAAAAACCACTGGTATAGATATATTGTAATAGAGCCAGAATCCGTTCAGCCAAACTCTTCAAAATCCAGGTAACTAATATTTAAGGGTTGAAAGTTTATTTTGCGTAAAACTTTTGTCCGGTCGGTCAGTCGTTTGGCACTATATACGTAATCGAACACAAGCACAGCGAAGTCACTCTTTCCCAGGGAAGCCAGATATTGTATGGTCTCTACCGTTGTTGGTTCAGAAACTAAAACAAGGACAATGGTTGAAGGTTGGTCAAGACTCCGCCTGAGAGATGGCTGGTCAAATTGGTTGTTCGGTGGAGCGAACGAATTTAAATTCAAACTACTGCATGGAGTGGTCACTTCTTGAATACAAACGTAGGAGATTAAGGACACCCATGATCAGCTATTCAGTCGTCTGAAGACTTGACGTTTGTGTAAGGAATTAGATTAATTTATCATTGAACAAGTTTTCAGATGAAGGCAAACGGTAAGTGATGCAGGTTGGCTCATTGAACACCGAATCGTATCAAAAAGCCTGAGTATAAGATGATCAAGTTCGATACACAGCGCTAAACGTTCATGAAAGTAGACTGCAACTGCGATCGCAATAGAGTAGTGACATGCTCGGAATCGAGAGCTCAAAATCAGTCATAAAGGGTTGAAACCAGTTCGCATTGACAGCAACCAGATCGGGCGAAAGTCTTTCGCAAAGCTAACATGGTTCAGCTACAAGGGCGATTGAGTTCAGATTCTGCAAACTAACGTTCTGTACTCTTACTTCCTGTGTTATCAAAATTCTAGAGCATATTGTGACGGAAAAATAGTTCATCAGTTGGAATCACAAAATATACTATCTGTAGCGCAGCATGGTTTTCCTAAATCTCTCTCATGCTTGACAAACTTGTTGACGGTGTTAAACGACTGGCTGACGAAGGAGCTAGCTTGCTACCTGGATATGCCTAAAGCTTTTGATCCAGATGATCACTTTCGACTATTACAAAACCTGAAGTAGATTGGAATCAGCGGACAGCTACTCGCATGGCTTGAAAGTTACCTCAGTGGGCGCACGGCGAACGTTTGAATCAACGGGGTACAATCACGGGTTATTGGTGTCTATAGCGGCGTACCGCGTACCACCGATGGAGTATGCGGTAAAGAACTGGGTTCCTTGGCTGCAAAAAGATATTGCTCTCTTCGCAATGTTCCGTACACCGAAAGATTGCGACGTCTGGGTCTATGCGACTTTACCCAAAGGAGAATACGACGCGACATTATTTTGACCTATAGAATTTTGGTTATTAAAGGACATCTACTAAAACACACACTTGATTTGTGTGACGGGAAAGTGACACACGGACATACATTATCCCTTTACGTTCCAAGTTCCCGTATTGATTGTCGGGCCATTTTTTCGCCGTACGTGCTATATTTCTTTGGAATTCCCTACCCCAACATATGGTAAACTCTCCTTGCCTGGCGATTTTTATAGCGAAATTGGAATTGCACTTGCAAACGAACATCATTCGTGAGACTTACATTTGATTTTCTCTATTGCTTTTATACCAGTGGTTCTTAAACTGGGTTCGATCGAACCCTAGGGGTTCGGTGAGTCCTTTTCTGGGGTTTGACGGTTTACCATGGATTTTACCCATACACAGAAAACACGTTATTACTTTACGCTCTATGGGACTCACCGGTTTTTCACATGATTTCTACGTGACTTCGGGACAATTCTGCGTGTCGAGATTTGTCCTATCAGCTGGGCCGGCCGTGACCATTGTTTTGTTCGCTGGGTCCAGGCCCTTGGCAATGAGGTCAAGTTGGTTACATGTCGCTGTCACAGCTTGATCGATCGATCTTATTGTCTCGTGATGCGGTCAAACGTGTTAGTAGCTGAAGTGGGTTGCTTCAGAACTCGTGATTTCGTCATTTTGCAAATAATCCACCATAGCTCGTTAACCACACAAGGTAGAATACAGAAACAGTCTTCAAAATGCGTAGTTCAACGCGATCTTGGCAATGAAAGCAAAACCGTAGAATAGTTAACGATTGGGAAAAGTTTGCGCGCGTGAGCAAACTGTGATATTTACGCCGACGTGACGTCACGCTTTGCTTGACTATTACTGGTTGCAGCTGATCACGCCACATCTCTTGGCCTTGATATCTATACTGACTGCTGCAGGCAGCTCGGGTCAATCAGTAGTCAACTTGTGACTGTCCTGGTCGTACGTGATTTGTGATTTCCCTTTCAATACTTCAAACCCTTGATACTAACTATGTCGAGCAAAAAAGGAAGTGGTCGGACGAACACGTTCAGTATGGATTCACGTGTATAACGGAACGTGATGGGAGTCAGCGTCTTCAATGTATGATTTGCAATGCCAATTGGAGCAATTCTAGTCTGGCACCGGCAAAACTAAGGGAACACTTCCTAAGGTTGCATGGAGAATGACAATACAAAAACACAACGCTTGCTGAATTCAACGTGAAGAAAGCCAGATTCGATGAAAAGGCTACTCTGTATGTTTTCGGCTTTGTACCCACATTTTATTTTTCCAACTACGAAGGGTTCGATTAATGCATGTATGGAACTTGTAGGGTTCGGTACCACCAAACGGGTTAAGAACCACTGATCCATACATTATTTGAATGGGAACATTGAAAAAAACTTGAGTTATGCACCACAAATGCCACAACAACTACCAGTTGGTTATCAGGAGTAGAACTAATAAATGGTTAGCTAGATAATGAGAGACCTTGGCAACTCATAATAATCTTGGCACGGAAGCAACCTTGTAGCGATTCTGTAAGATACGGAATCACGTCATGTCTCTTGTTAGAGAATATCGCATGCATTTCTAATGGAAATGCTTAGGAAAATGCAAAATAATCCTAAGCTTTTCTACAAGATAGTGAATGAGCGATCAATGGTTAAATCAGGCGGCTTCTCTGTACAAAGTCTTAATTGATTGTCTCACTCTGCCCAAAATAGCGCCGATGCTTTACCAACGTTTGACTCACTTGTCTTCAATCCTAAGCGTTGTATCGCATATCAAGTTTCACCAAATTCGCCACATTTGGAAATATTAAGTAAAATGAATATCAATGAATTAATGGTTAGGAGCGAATTTTGTAAACTAAACGAAAAGTAGTCCTCTGGCACAGACAAAATTACCCCCGCCATACTTCGCAGGTGTCGCATTGCATTCAATTTCATCCTAAATGTAGGAAAAATACCACCGCAATGGAAAGCAGGAATGATCAATTCTATACACCGGTAATCTCTAAATTAATGGAATGCATTGTGACTGCGCGCATAAGAGAATATTTGGAAAACCAAAATATTTTGACCGCAGCACAACATGGTTTTCGAAGAAAGTGTTACTATTTTGTCTAACCTCCTTACTACTTTCGAGAATTGGACAAAGACACTAGACGTAGGTGATGCTGTACATGCTAGCTGTACCGAACGCTTTCGCTAAAGTCAACCGTGACATTTTAATAAAAAAATTCGAAGCTTATTGAATAACGGGAATGTTGCTGAATTGGATAAGGGACTATGTTACTAATAGCCACGTCCAAGTTTGTGTTGGCAACACCCTCTCTAGAAGAATAGGCGTCACAAGTGATGTTTCGCAGGGCTCGGCGCTTGGACCTCTTCTGTACTCGGTGTATATTAATGATGCGATGAAGGATACTAAGTGTAATTTGATACTGTTTAAAAATATTATTATTATTATTAAAATATAGAAACGTGTTACAACTATTAACGACCATCTGGTATTACAACGGGATCGGTGCACATTAATTTGTTGGTCCCAGACAAATGAGTTGCTCCTCAATCCTACGAAATATAAAATGCCGCGTCTTGGCATATCTCTGCACCACAAGTATCAACTTGGCACGTAAGTATAGTGAGGTAGAGTTGTTTGTATTGAGTTATATTTTAGTACTATTCAACTTTAGTCACGTGTACCAGGCATGTTTAATCGTGTGAGGAAGTGCCAATTGATCTTGAGCGAATTCACGCTGTGCTTGTTACATAGGACAAGTAACCCCGTGACATGAAACCCGTTGGATTTCAAGAGGCTACCAATTGGTAAGACAAATTAGAGTTGGTGTATAAGTGCTATCTAATTACGCTTCCTGTTCTGACTATCACCCTTGGTTCGACAAAGATTGTCTGAGGCGAAATGTTAACCAAAACTGCTCTAACTGATTGATCTAAACTCAGTTTTGTTTGCTCTGATTAATCGATCGGTCTCAGACATTTTTTATTTGTATTTTATTGGCGCAGTTTCATGTATGGTGCGCATGCGCTTAACTAATTTGGACTTGTTCTTGTGCGTGTCATGCAAGTTCTTAATCCTTCATGCAACCAAGCGCCAGAATTTGGAAGTATGTTGACCGCTTTTCAACCAGCCATTGTTTTCTTAAACAGCTCAACGTATACCTGTCCTTTCAATTGATAGGATCGGAATGTATGTTATCATGTTGTACTGAAAGTTACGAAGGTGGACTGAAGTGAAAAATCTGGCGACTTTGGTCGAAAACTGAAACGATTTTAGAACGCTTGCAATTCGGTATAACTCCTTGAATATTTGTTGATTTCGCTCAGAAATGCTGAATATCTTGACTGGTCCGCGCATGTTTTTCGTTCAACGGAGCTTGCATTAGCGTTTATAAAAAAGTCTACTGTCATACAATTCTTACACGTTGCGATGTGGATTCCAATTACAGTACATATATTCCTCCAATTATGAACTCGAATTACTGTGCTGGATATTCCTAGAAATGTTGAAGCTCGTTATTGCAAGAGTTCCTTCGTGGGTGCTACTAACTTGCACAACATGTAGTTTATTTGATATTAAGGCGAATACTTGTAGCTCAGGGATTAGATGTGTGTTGCTTTTTCGCTGAGCTGGCATTGGAGGAGTAAGACGTTTCGTCATCAAGCTAGATGACATCGTCAGCTGAGCTTCTTGCGACGTGTTCGTAATCGTCGTGTTTTCTGATTTTTATACGATGACTGTTCTATTTCTTTCCTCGTCATTGATTGGCTTAATGTTCGGTTCCTCGCTGGCACATACATGTCGTTCAATTGAACGTGTTGATTCAATGATCGCGTTGTGGAGTGCCACGCTTCGAGGAATTCCCGTATGTGACGCGTGTGTCCTCGAAGCGTGGCACTTCACAACGCGGTCATTGAATCAACACGTTTAATTGGACGACATGTATGTACCACTTAGGCACCGAACATTAAGCAGTGTGACCTTGAAAACAACCAATGACGAGGAAAGAAACAGAACAGTCAGCGTATAAAAATCAAATAACACGACGATTACGAACACGTCGCAAGAAGCTCAGCTGACGATTTCATCTAGCTTGATGACGAAACGTCTTACTGCTCCAATGCCAGCTCAGCGAACATAACGCACAACAACAGTAGTTTATGTTCACTGCAATTCCAACCTGCATTTTACAGCTGCATTATGTAAGTACTTCTTGTTGATAAATAAAATGTTCAGAAACGCATGTATTTTATACTTTGATTGAAAGGCAACCGTTGTGTGTATTGAGCTATGCATCGAGTAAAACAGAACATAGGCAGGAAGAAACACTAGAAGAATCAATGCGAGATTTTGCGGCATTTGCCTGTACTTTATAGAAAAAAAATATAATACAACTTAGGAGTGATCTCACAAGATGGATACAACGATGCGCCATTCCAATAAACGAATAATGCACAAAGTGTGAATGCCTGAATATTGTGAAGTTACTAGGGACGAGAAAACAAGGTAAAAGTGAAAAATGCTGAATGAAGGTCATCATTGGTGAAAAACGAAAATCTAATCTCCCCTAATAGAAGTTTCATTCATCGAATAGCGTGGTAATCCGTTTTAAAATCTTCTGTCGAGTTTCAACTAACGCTTGATATGGTGGGTACTATTGGCATCCAGTAAAATATCCGGCGGGATACACTTGGCAACCGTATTATTTATTTGATAAATCCATTTGCCTGCCGAAACAACGAGATCTTGAGGCGCGAATTTGCGACGAACGTTGGTCCGGCTGCATGCATACGCAACGATAAACAGGTGTCCAGGCTTAAGTCCCAGCATCCAACGAAAACCAATGTTTAGCGAAAGGTTCAGTGCCAATTGAGGTTCCTGTAGGCCACATGCTTGCCAAAGTATGTCGCACGTGCTTCCGTTGACACCCTCGACCCTGAACATAGTTCGTTTGAAAGTGTTAAGACCAGTTCGTAGTGGGAGAATTTGACTGAAAACGCGTTTGACAACGTTATTGTTGACATGGTCACGGGTAAAGTCGCATGAGAGGATTGCGGCCATCTAGTAGGTCTTTAAAAGAGGATGTATATGGTGAGATCAATCATTCTACAGCGAATTTGTGTTCTACTCAAACGATGCAGCTGGAATAAATTCGAGTATATGAGATTTCGCACAACCTGAGCGTAAGTAACATATGATACGAAAGTGAACAGATATTATCATTTTGTTGTTAAGAAGATTTCATTGTTTATGCAACATCAAAACAATCACCTGCACTAGTGAACAACGCAGCGAAACGTTCGATTTTGAAAACAAAGTTAGTTGTTGGCCTAAAACTGATGCTAATTTAGCAACTGATATACTCCATACACATGCGCGTCGAATTACGCAAAACAGAATTAGTTCAAGGTTCGTGATACGAGAAATAAAATAGGTCGAATGGTTAAATAGGTAAAACGTCATTATTCTGTTCAGAGCTCAATAAACATCAAGTTGTGTTTTGTACCGACTGGGCAGGAAGGGTAAGTTTTAGCGAATCGTCACCACGCTTAAATGATCACTTACTTCCGTCCCATTGGGAAAGACAGGTTCTATGGCTCATTTCATTCGTTATCAATCAATGAGTAAACATGAACCCGAATCGAGACGACTAAACTTCCCCAATGCTTTTGGACAGTGATTACTTCCGAGATTCAGAATAACTGTTATAGGGACCGTGGCAAAACCTAATTATGTAAGTCAGATGAAACTTTGCGTTGATATGCTACCATTTCGCAATTGTTGGAAGCAACTCTGGCAAGCAATGCGTTGCTTAAGCAATTTATTTGATTTCGTTCAACCGATAGCGGAGTGAAACAAATAAAAAAATTCGATCACGCCCACCGTATTGGCACGCATTGCATCATCCATCTGAGGACTCGTCTTATGCTGTCTGCACACTTGATCATGCTCCGCGCCCCGAGAACAACTTGACATTATATTGCACATTTCACCGTATAAATTTTTTATTGTGGTCGTGTGATTAAGGAATATGAAAGGTAGGCCTAAACAAATAAAGAGAGCATAAATCAGTTTTGTGTGTTAAATGGAATGATTCTTCAAACTTGATGCTCGGGAAATGGTCCTACATTCAGATGTTATTTAAGAGCAACAGAAAGCAACACATGGACCAGTGTGAAAGCTGAGTCGTAAGAAGAATACTGAAGCTTAAACAATGATTCGTAGAATACGGGCGTAACGTTTATAAGCGCCGGAATGCCACAGATGATTTGTTGACAGAATTTTACCGGAGCAAGAAGCAACCGATGTCCGGATTCCACCAAACAAAAAGAGAACAGAACAATGAAAGTTATATTGGACCATTCAAATAAAATTTCTTATCCGATTTTTTATATTTAGTATTTTGTCCAACGTGGATGAGGCTGAACACTGCCGCGATGTGATGATTGTTCATTTCTAAGACCGAGAGGGCTATACGAATGACATTGTTTTAACGTGAACGTCAATAAACAAATATCTGATAAAGCCAGTCTGGAATATTTCACGAAAATTGACTATACCGCAATCTGTTACCTGTTGTGGCGTTGTTGGTAAGCACACCGCTTTTACTGGGGTAGCCTTTTAGGATCAGATTGCGTTAATCTGTGACAAGGTCGCGATGTGAATTAACGTGAAGCATAGAAATTTCCAAATGCAACCGAACATGATCATGGTTCAAGACTCCTTGTTTTAGAGTCCAGGACATCTATCCAATATCCTCGTGGATAATACCAACTAGAAGTGAAGTGAGACACAATCCTCCATACGAGGGATATATGGTTGCAGACTGACATCTAGCATTGTCAAACGATTTGTTCTGCCAAGTTCTGTTATGTTTATAGTTTATATTCGTGACTACTCATCCATGCCAAGCCCATCGAACTAATCACAAAGCTGATCACGACGGTCCATAATGGAACCACTGGACTCGACTTTCGCTCTTGTTTGAGCTCATCAGCAGTGCATATCCTCCGCTTCGGGTGGGACTCGAACCCCCGACCATCATTTTTGTAGTCCCACGCCTTAACGACATGGGCTACCGTCTACCGTTTGACCGATCGCAATTAAGCGTTTATGAACTGTTCTCCAGGCTGGCACATTTGAGTAGCTTTGTTTACCCGACCAGTTCAGAAGGAGCCAGCAACATCTATTGCGTTCGCCCAACCGAACAGATCTGCGTGTCTGGTCTTCCCATCGAAAACAGTGTAAGTTAACTCCGATTAGATCTGATGGGCATAGTTGTTTAAGCGATGTTAGCAGAATATGTTGTTTATATTCGTGACTACTCATCCATGGCCATAACATAAATTTGGTTCAGTACAACTAGCTAGGGCAGAAGTAAACATTCTCAAGTCACTCGTACAAGTTATCAGTTGGTGTTCAACTTGTGTTTGCCGAGCTTGCGTAGTTGTTGTTGGACGTTTCGTCATCAGGCTAGATGGCATCATCAGCAGAACTTCTTTCGAAGTTATCAGTTAATCACCAGTCACTTTTTTCAAGTCGATATCAGCGTGGTAATCGTTCGAGTTTCATGCGCATGACATGTCACAAACAACGGAGAGGTTAGCCAATGGTTATCTATATGCTTACGCGGCTGCTTCCCAAGAACCCATTGTTGAATAGGTGGTGAAGCCATTAAATGTGAGAAATTCAGCGTAGACATTGTCAAAAACTTTCAGCCTCTTAACACCAGAGGGAAATGTTCAACACTCGATCCCGCAAAGCAGTATTGCTTTACCCGAAATGGAATATATCCCACTCTCAAATGAATCCCATCGCAAAGCAAGCAGTTCCATCGAATGGACCTGTCAACTAAGTCGGCTCGGGTATACGAGGAGATTACTCTCATGGGGCGGGAAACAGGCGGTGGTATTCTATCAACGGACGGAAAACGATAATCTGGTTTACACATCTACACCCTGGTCGACAACCAGCATGCGCTTCGCTTAATGTTTATTCCGAATTGGTGCCGATCTACGAAGTATGGCTACCAACCTGTTTGATAGCACTAAACTAAGTAATATCCCGTGGTAGTTGCTGTATTCGTTCCATGCTTCCATTTTATTAGGGGTTCACGAAGATATATAATCGTCCAACCAAACTTTGGATAACAGTTCAAGCGATTCCCCAAGACTACCTTACCTCATTCATTGATAAATACAGCGTCAGTTCGTCGCGGCTGCTTATGAAATTGGAATTCTCTCCGTATTTGTTCGACAAAAGGTGAGGGTAAAGATATTTATCATTGTGAACAAAAGGCGACATGTGGACTGTGCTAGCTAGAGGGTGTTGATTAAAATGCTGACTGAAGTATTCTCTTTATTATTCTGAACGCCTATAACGATTCATTATGCGAATCGGGTTCGGAGACGGGACCAATCAGACCAAATTAATAACTGATAAGTGAAAATAATAGCGCAGTGAAGCTTTATAGAAAACGTTATAAAGCAAAAAATACCAGGAGTAAAACGTGTTACAATTAAGTGTCATCGGCTTTATCGCCAGAATCGGAGATTCGGGTAGCTTCCCGTACCACGTTCAGCATAGGGCTTGCTTCGTGCAAACAAATCGTCATTGTACGTTCGAGATAATATATATCATTCGACTGCAAATTGCGAATCACTTCTTCTAGGAGATGAGCTCGGCCGGCGCGTAGCGTCTCGTCATTGGAGTCCGAATGTACAAAGTGGACATGCAGCCAATAGAATGTTGGGGGATAATGGAAGTAGGCTACAAGCTGGTCGGCATTTATCGAGGGATACTTTTCGGAAATGCATTTCCGTCCTTCTGACAAAATCTTGTTTAGCATTGGAATGTGCGCAGAACGCAGATCACGCAAACATGTTAATCCGCCATCGCGGGCGATCGCCAAATAGTGTAGTGTTATATCGGTCTTACCATCCCAACGATAATCTTTCACTAGGGTAAATCCGAATGATGGGTCGGGATCAGAATACAACACGCATTCAACTTCAGATTTCCCGGTCAAAATGTTTTCGACCCACGATAAATCACGTGGTTTTTGAGCCAAAAACGGAACGATCACATCCTTATACATCGCTGGAGATTCTTGGAAAACGCGGCGACCTCCAGATGTGAACCGCTTGAAGTGGTGTTCTTCTGCCGGATATATGACAGTCATATTAATGTCACTAAAGCATTCTAGACCAGCAGTAACTGAGAAGCGATGATACACATCGTTTGACAATACGTGGTCTGCTTTTAAAGAATGATCAGGAATGGTTGAAGTTTCGTCCGGCTTAGGAACGCTAACTGCGAACCGAAACGCCTCCAAGTCGGTTGGGTAGACAGACTTTTCGAGGAGAACAATCGCATCTTTATCTTCAAAACGAGTGTGAAGTACGACAGACTTTGCACGGGAATCGTTGCGTAAAACAGACACAAACTTCATTTTATCGAGACGGCAGAGAACAGAGACATTCAAATCGTTGGGAGTTTCTAAACATTCTTCCAATCGGGGTACCTTGGCAGGAGGGCACAGATCACTGTCAACTGCAGCTTCAGGCATATCTATCAGTTGATCAGTTTTCAATTTATTTCCAAAGCGATTATGTCGGACGCCCTGATGCGAGCTTTAGACACGGGTCCAATAGGAGTGTGTAGGTTCTGAACACAAACGAAGCCTGAGGTTGATTCACACGTGCCTTCAACTGTTGAGTTGCACACCAAAGAACTAGGACACCAACAATCAAACCGAGCTTTGAGCGGTTTGCTAATAGTAGGCAGATACACCAACGCTTCTCTATCAGAGCCTTTCAATGAACACAGCACTTGCAAATATCTAGTTCGCAAAACTTGTGAATCGCTCACAGTTTCTTCACGCATTCAATGCACAAATGCGATTGGTTCGGTGTGTGACGGGTACGTAACAATGTGGTTGTAGAATGGAGTCAACAGGGACGAACCGTCTGCTGGACCCAAAACCTGGAACAAGGAATACAACAGTTAATGCGGCAAACATAATTGAAAAAGCATCAGACCAGACAACTGCGATGAAAAACATGTTTCATCTTCTCAATAAAAAACGATCAAGAGTTTCAGGCTTAATGGGATTATATATTACTTGCACCAAAAGCTAACACTGAATCACCTGATTAAAGAGTAAACAGGCGAATTAATATAAAGAGATATCAGATCGCACAATGAAGGAAAGCCTGAGTTGGCAGATTTGATAAGAGAGACTGAAAAATCACAAGTCACATCACAAAAAAACAAATGCGCTAATTGATCGAACCGCTTTGTAGTATGGCAAGCGTCTAAATTTTTTCTGGAAGGTTTAACTTCTGATAATAATCGAGCTTCTGTATGGAAATCTGATGAACATTTGAGCGCCAAGAATTTCTCGGGCACCCTTTATTTAACCAACCCTTAAACAGGTTCCACATGAGAGCTACCTTAGGGAACCTTTCAGTGGACTTTCGAAAGCAACGAGAAAGTGATCACCAACCTAAACAGATTGCTGGTACACAAATCCAGATGGGTCTGTTTTGATAAAAATCAGGGGTTTCGGTAAAACAAAGTGTACACACATAAAACATACCCCAGTGGCGATGCAAAAAATATCGACCAAAAACCACAAGCCGAAACCACCAAAGGTGAAAAGTTTCAAACACCCTAGAGAAAAAAATCATATGAACAATAAAACTATACCAAGTGCTGGGTATCCAAGATAGAAACGGTCAAGTCCAATCACACCACCGAAAACTGACAATAGGAGGGAATAGTCTAGACGGTAACCGGTTCTATGAAGAAACGATCAGATAAAAGTAACAAACATACACGTGGCGACAAGGTACGGAAAGATAAAAACCAATTTCGCTCCCAGAAAAAAATCTCCCGTCGCAAGATATATTAGGAGCGGGTAGACAAGCCACTGCAAAGGATTTAGCAAGCTCAATATTTGCAGACAAACCAGAAGCCGTCAAATTGGTTACGGAACAATTCACGGGCTGTTCAGTTCGTTTGTCTATGACAACCGGAAGACAACGATACTGGCCAGGCAGCAATGAGGAACAATTAATATCGCGACTGTCAACAAATAGGTGAAGTGTTGCAATCAGGAGCAATATGATGCGTAATGGGATGTAGCTGAAACCGGAAAACCTCAGACCGGGAACCTGAAAATGAGAAATTTTAAATTCGGATGACCATACAATAAAACTCAGCGACTGCAGTAGCAAGAGAAATCCTTCTCTATATAAAGTGTGAATGATAATTTTAGTTTGTACCCAGTCGCCCGTATGGTATGGTATGAAAGCACAAGCCTGATTCATGCAAAGTGCCACACAGTCAGAGACTGCACGTGGGCCAAGATAACGTCAGGTTGCCCAGGCCTAGACAGATACGAGGCAGAAAAAAGAACATGAAATGGTAGTGAGACTGCAGCCTGTTTCAGCATGCAGCTCCCAACCGTTGGTCAATCAATTTAGCACGATGTTAGCCGCACAGCACATACATGCTGCACGATTGCACATCCATGCACAGAGTCGCCCGTGCTTATCTCCAAGTGGCCATGCTGAAACTATCACGGAATTAGAGGACTGAGAAAGCTGGGGCGAAAATTCATTTACATTTTTAAGTAAATGTAAGTGTGGGTGATGTGACCTGTGGAACACATTCATTTATATTTCATTGCTGGATATCAACATGACTAGGCAAACTTGTGGGAATATCATTTTTGTATATATATATATATATATATATATATGCAACATTTGTGCCTGAAATCACAAGCCCTATCCACGCAAAGTGCCCCGTAGTAAGAAACCGAACGTGGGCTATTATAGTGTCAGGTTGCCCAGGCCTAGAAAGAGATCAGAAGGGGAAAATGCAATTGAGATTCTAGCGTATTTCCGCGTGTAGCTAAGTACCTTTAGAGGACACAAGTCTAGGCTTCATGAAAGATATACGGAAGTCTATCAACTTCTTATGCCCCGTGCAGCGGTGACGTGAATTCGAAACTCTTTCTTAGCTTAGAAGAAAAACTTATACCTTTTAAACAGGTATCATGGCACACGATTGCGCATTGAGATAAGTTATATACTGCTGGTAGAGAAAACAATGATAGCCAGATAAGCCAATCTCCAGCACAAGGGATAGGGCTGGAGCTAAAATGACCGGCCATTTCAGTAGGATGATCAGATAATGAAAGACTTATGAGAAAATAGACAAAGCGAACATGGAAATAAGTATCCGGGCAATGTGAACGTGGCTACTGTTGATTGGCGAGACCAGATATTGCACGTCAGTCACGGACAGACAAATGTGGTGTTAAACTTTGAAACTATTGTTTTATAAGGTGTAGAAAAACCCTGACGTACAAATACAAAACTGATAGCGGACCGTTGAAGCAATAGCTCTTATTCGGTGGGCAACATAGCGTAGTAAGGCAGGATAAATAGCCGAAAACCGGTATGGTATGGTATGAAAGCACAAGCCTGATCCAGGGAAAGTGCCGCACAGTCAGAGACTGTACGTGGGCTGAAATACTGTCAAGTTGCTCAAACCTATACAGATATGAGGGGGGTAGAAATAGAAGTGAGACTCCAGCATGTTTCAGCATACAGCTCAATAAAGTTGGCCAATCAATTTTGCACGATGTTAGCCGCACAGCACAGAAATGATGCACGATTGCACATTCGTAGTGGAATTTGAGTGAATGGACGAGATAAAAACTGAAAAGGAGCCCTTTCTAACGTGTGAACCAATACCATTTATTCGGTAGTTGAACACCGTGGTTCGCCGTACTCAACAGTTGTTTCGAGCTAACTTTAATCAACCTTCAGGTAAATAACATCACCCGTCGCTGATCAATGATAATGAAAACCCAAAATTGGTCTTGATTGATATTAATGTTGAAGCGGTAATCGTCAAGTCCAAGTAAATGGACATAATTGATCAGTTAGACAAGAAAAATCTTACATCTAGATAAGTAAACGAAACAAAAATCACAAAATTCAAGTATTGGGGAATAGAATGTCACTTTTCATTAGCACCGCTTTGCTATCATCTTGTATTACAAGCAAAAGGTCAGAGGCTACCAAAACATGGAATAGGATAAATTAATCAAAAGCGGATTTATCTAATTTAGGACCCTTTGACCTCGGTTTACTGCCACATTACGCCGGGTTTCCAGACAACTGCTACGCAGATCTTTTGGTTTTCATTCGGGCAGGCATGGTTTCGTTAAAAAAATGAAATGCACAATAGACAGAAAGTAGTGAAAAAACGATATATCTAGTGCATCTGATTACATTTTACCGGAGCAAGAAGCAAACGATGTCCGGATTCCAACAAACAAACAGAGAACACAACAAGGCAAGTTATATTGGACCATTCGAATAAAATTTCTAATTCGCGATGTGATGATTGTTCATTTCTAAGACCGAGTGAGCTATACGAATGACATTGTCCTACAGTGAACGTCAATAAACAAATATCCGATAAAACCAGTGTCGTGTTGTTTTGGCATTCCTTTTATTGTGTACACACGCTTATTTTACCGTATTACACATCTAACCTTTTCCCTTTTGTTATAGCTCATACTCGTGTTCTCTAGTTGATTAAAGCCTTTCAATCAGGCGTTATCTTCTCTACGTTCGTTTGTGTTCTGATCATATCTGACTCTCGTTACAATTTAATCAACTAGAAAATGGATCGTTTACTCCGTCCTGAACGCTTCGATACCGATCCCAACGCTGCAGATGCTACCGATTCATGGGAACACTGGTTTTTGACCTTTACGAATTTCCTCGATACAGTTGAATCTCTCAAACCAGACAAACTGAAGACTCTTATCCATTTCCTATCGCCTGCTGTCTATAAACTCATTTCTCAATGCACTGACTACGATTTAGCCATCAGTACCTTGAATTCTCTTTATGTTCAGCCCAAAAACGAGATATTCTCAAGACATATCCTTGCCACTTGTAAACAAAATCGCGACGAAACTCTTGACCAGTTCATGCAGAAATTGCGTAATTTTGCAAAGGATTGTAACTTTAAAGTCGTTAGTGCTGAACAAAATCAACAAGATGCTATTCGGGACGCTTGCATAAGCGGGCTTATGTCTAACGCCATTCGTCAGAGGTTGTAAGAAAACAAGACACTGGATGTACAAACTGCTTTCGACCAGGCAAAGGCACTCGATTTGGCCCAACGTCAATCTCTCGTTTATCCAGCCTGCACCTAGTAATTACGGTGCTGCTGCAATCGATGCGTCTCACGCCACTACCGATTCAACTCCTTTCAATTCTGAGACAACTCTGGCTACCACACGTTCCAGTTGTTTCTTTTGCGGTTACGATCGACATCCACGCTCGAAATGCCCCGCTAGGGATGCGGAGTGCAAATCATGTGGCAAGAAAGGTCATTTCCAAAAAGTATGCCGTTCTACAAACAAGGCAAAACACACTGCATCGGTAATTCCTTTTCTGACCTCCACGATTATCAACGCTGCTGCGCCGGCCAGTCTTAATAAAGCAATTACCGGAGTTGTCGTCAACGGTATAGCTTTACAGGCGCTGGTTGACACGGGTAGTTCTGAAAGTTACATCTCCGAAAGTATCGTCTGTCTAAACGGTTGGCCTATCCTGGAATCGAAAAACCAAATTGTGTTGGCTTCTACGTCGATGATAAGCAATACGAAAGGTCATTGTTTTGTATCCCTCGTCCACAAAAGTACTCGTTACAACAATGTGAAACTTTCTATCCTTCCTGATCTATGTGCCGATGTGTTGCTTGGACATGATTTTCTTCAGCGCCATCGAGCAGTTGAAATACCATTCGGAATCCAAGCCCCATTCTCTTTGTGTAGTTTATATATTACTACATTAACTCCTGTTTCACTTCTCCCTCATCTGGACCCATCATATCGTCCGATATGCACCAAGTCCAGAAGATACAGTCATAACGATGAGATTTTCATTCGAGCTGAAGTTGTCAAGCTACTAAATGAGGGATTAATCGAACCTTCCCAGTCGCCTTGGCGCACCCAAGTGTTGGTCACAACAAATGAACGACAGAAGAAACGTTTGGTCATTGACTATAGCCAAACTATCAACCAATTCACATATCTAGACGCCTACCCCCTGCCTCGAATCGATGACATGATCCAAAAGATTTCACAGTTTGGTGTTTTTAGCACCTTAGACTTGCAGAGCGCATATCACCAAATTCCTGTAAAGGAGAATGAGCGCCGGTACACTGCATTTGAAGCATGTGGTAACCTCTACCAATTCCGGCGTATTCCATTTGGCGTAACCAACGGAGTTGCATGCTTCCAGCGGGCCATGGATGAGTTAATACGCAAGGAATCTCTGCGAGGAACGTATGTCTACGTCGATAACATAACCCTCTGTGGGAAAGATAAGCATGATCATGATGTTAACTTAAGCAAATTTATGCAAGCAGTGGATAAATATGGGCTTACTTTGAATCGCAACAAATGTACCTTTTCCGTAGAGCGCGTTAAACTTCTCGGTTATGAGGTATCCGCTGGAAATGTGAAACCAGACCCTGAACGCTTTGATGCCTTACTCAAGCTGCCTCTACCCTGTGATGCCAAAGCACAACAAAGAATAATCGGGATGTTCTCTTATTATTCCCAATGGTTCTCCCAGTTCTCCGACAAAATCCATCCTTTGGTTCACAATAAAATCTTCCCACTGTCCGGGAAAGCTTTGAACGCTTACACATCCCTGAAATCTGAATTAGTGCAAGCATCTCTTTTCTCGGTTGATCGTGACGTACCTCTCGTTGTCGAAACAGATGCATCCGATATAGCAATAGCTGCTACTCTCAACCAAAACGGACGTCCGGTTGCTTTCTTCTCTCGCACACTCTCTCCGAGTGAGCGTAATCATCCCGCGATCGAGAAGGAAGCTTGCGCGATCATTGAAGCAATTCGAAAATGGAGACATTATCTCATTGGGTCTCATTTTAAACTAATCACTGATCAACGCTCCGTTTCGTTTATGTTTGATACGAAAATCGCCAGTAAAATCAAGAACGACAAAATCCAACGTTGGCGTATAGAACTCTCTCAGTTTTCCTATGATGTGGTGTATCGACCGGGTCCTGATAATACCGTAGCTGATGCCTTGTCTCGTGGATTTTGTGCCAGTGTACATTCGCTTCCTCAATTAAAGTCCATTCATGACTCACTGTGCCACCCGGGTATCACACGTTTATTTCATTTCACCCGATCTAAAAATCTTCCGTTCTCTCTTGATGACGTCAAATCTGTCATTCGGCAGTGCCTTGTATGTTCTCAGTTGAAGCCAAAATTTTTCGGTCCTTACAATGAGCCACTCATTAAAGCAACACATCCTTTTGAACGTCTCAGTATCGATTTTAAAGGGCCTATTCCTTCATCTACTCGGAATCGATATTTACTGACAGTACGTTCTGACAATGACCTAGCTCTACTGTTCTTTCCCGATACCGAACTTTCATTTTTGGTATGCCCGCAATACGTTTATTATTTATTATTTATCAATCCACACCAAGTTTTTTTAAAACAGACGATGTTGCCAACATAGTATACCATGAAGAAGGTACATGATGAAAGAAAAAAGAGGGGGATTTTTTGTCTGTCTGTTTACACATGCCGTTTTTGATCTTTTTTGTCTTTTTTTTAGAAAAAGGGAGGGGGGAGGGTCATTGATAAACGGGAACACAAGCACGGCAGGATTCTCGCCACTGGTTCCTTTCTTTTGCCATCACACTGAGTGTTATCAGCCACATATCTTCACGGTCCTTCGGTCCCCACCCGGGTAAGCGCGATGTTCCCACGATGGCTAGTGGGGCTGTTAGACGCTTGAGGGTCTTCCGCCAGGTATTCCTTTGTCCGCCACGGCGACGTTTCCAATCAGGTCCAGCGAGAGCAAAAAGAGCTAGGCGAGGAAGGCGTCGCTCATCCATACGGAGAACGTGCCCCAGCCATCTCAGCTGGCACATGGATATATTATCGGAGAGTGGCACAGAGCGATCACCGAGGACTGCCCTCCTGACGTCATCATTTTTGACTTTCTGTTGCCAGCTTAAACGAGCTATACTCCGCAGGCAGCGATGATCAAACGTCGATAATCGTTGACTATCAGCTTGTCGCAGCGTCCACGTCTCGCAGCCATACATTAGAACTGCTCGTACGGTGGCCTGGTACACTCTGCCCTTCAAGCGTAATCCAACATCGCGTCGGCGCCACAGATACCGTAGCCCAGCGAAAGCATGGCGTGCTCTTGCAATCCGTGCTGTGATTTCAGCTTCGATATCGCCCCCAGTGGTGATGCAGCTCCCTAGGTAGGTGAATCTGTCAGTCACTTCCAGTTTATGGTCTTCGATCGTCAAATCAAGTGTTGGGTCTGTCCAATCCTGTCGGAACACTTTGCATTTTGACGGAGAGAAATGTAATCCATACAGCGACAACTGATCAACGAGTAGATCCCAAGCGCTTTGTATGGCGCAAGCATCCTCTCCGAGGAGAGCAATGTCGTCAGCATAGTCCAGATCCATAACTCTTCGACCGGGGAGCAGGTCGATCCCACAATTCGGTAGCTGGGCTGTTGCTGCCTGCATGACATCGTCAATCGCAAAGTTAAATAGGAATGGGGAGATCGGACATCCTTGACGAACCCCACTGGAGATGGTAAACTGCTTGGATAAGTCACCATAGGCTTCGACTCTGCCGGTGGTGTGGCAGTACAGCTTCTTGAGCAGGATTACGTACTTCGGTGGGACACCATGGCGAATGAGACAGTCCCAGAGGGCGGTTCTGTCAATGGAATCGAAGGCTGCTCGTATGTCAAGAAAGACGATGATTGTTGGACGTGCGTATTGGTAACGTTGCTCCAAAATTTGGCAGAGCGTGAAGATTTGGTCCACACACCCGCGTCCTCCTCTAAAACCAGCCTGTTCTTCTCGATACTCTGCTTCTCGGTAGCTGTTAAGCCTGGTCAGGATGATTGATGCGAACAGTTTAGAAACCACCGGTATGAGACTGATACCCCTGTGATTACCGCACTCTTTCCTCGACCCTTTCTTGAATACTGGGACGATGGCTGACGGTCCCCCACGCGCTGGGTATGGTTTCCTCGTTCCAGATCTTTCCGAAAAGCACTGACAGCTCACTGCACAAAACGTCGACACCTTCAACGAATAGTTCGTCTGGTAGGTCGTCTAAACCAGGGGCCTTGCGTCGTCTAAGCTTCATTATGTGTGAGCGAATTTCTGCCTCTGTAGGTGGTCCCTGTGGGGCCGGCCACTGAGTGGTGGAGCCACTTGGCTGAGCAACAGAGAGTGGTCGCGGTTGATTGAATTGGCTAGCGAAATGTTCCCTCCAGCGGTCCATTCGCCTTTCTCTGTTGGTAATCAACGACCCATCTGCTTCCGTGATGAGTTCGCTCACGCTGGGCATTCGGGGTCCCGTGGAGCGTATAAGCTGGAACAATTTGCGGGTGTTGCCAACTGCTTGGGCTGCTTCCATCTCGCTTGCCCGCTCTTCCCACCATGATTCTCGGTCCGTTTTGAGGCTGGTCTTCAACTGGTGGCGAATTTGCCTTCGCTGTTCATCATATCTTTCCCCCGGAGGTAAGGAACGCTGTTGGTCAATTAATTTGGCTGTAGCAGCAGATATCCAGTTGGAACCTGTTCGCTTGGATGTTCCACAGCTTTCCAGGCCAGCATCATACATTGCGCTTTGGATTTGAGCCCAATGCTCCTCAATATTATCGGGATGGGGTCCGAGTCCGTTAGATAGTTCTCTGCCACTGATCTATCTGATAGTTTAGGCGCATCCAGCCTCGTGATATACGTAATCTCAGATTAAGGGTCATCCTTCATGTCCAGTGACATTAAATTTTTTCTTCATACTCGAGGAGTTGCTACGAGTAGGACCACCAGTTATAACCCGCAAGCTAATGGGCAGGTGGAACGTCTGAACGATAACTTATGGAAAACTGTTTCATTATGCTTGCGAGATAGGGGTTTGACGACAGAGCAGTGGGAACTTGTTCTTCCCGAAGCATTACACGCCATGCGGTCTTTCTTATGCACAGCTACAAATGAGACGCCTAACGAGCGCATGTTCAAGCATAATCGCAAGTCTCCCGTCGGTACGAGTCTTCCTAATTGGTTGTTGATGCCAGAAATGTTCGTTCCTCCAACTATGACCCCCTGGTGGAAGAGGTGGAGCTTCTGGAGAGTAATCCACAGTATGCCCTGTCATCGTAATGACAACGGCGAAAGATTGCTTAACTTGTGCTCAGAGCACAGACTGTACCTTGCCAGCACTAACTTCCGCCATTCGAAGCGCCACTGCTCCACTTGGAGATCTCCATCGGCGGCCTTGTTCACGCAAATTGATCATATTGCTATCAGCTACTCCTGGCGAGGGAGTGTGCAAGATTGCCGCTCCTACTGGGGCACCTGTCTAGAGTCCGATCATGCGTTAGTCTGTGCTAAGCTCTCGATGCGTTTTGGTGGGAAACGTAGAAATGTTGCAAGGCAGTTGAATGTTGCTAGGCTTAACGATCTCCCGGTTCTCCGAGGGTTTCAGGCCAATTTGAGTCTGCATCTGTCTACAGTTCCCCAAAATAGTATCGATGACCAATGGAGTGGGATTCAAACCTCCTTGGAAACAGCCGCGTTGGATAGTTGTGGGTTGACTTCCCGTGTAGCTCAGCACTGGGTTTCTGCGAATTCTCTCCAATTAATGGACCAACGTCGGTTGCTTTCTGCTGATAGCATACATGATGCGTCACGAAGGCTTATTAAACGTAAACTGGTTGCCAGTTTGAGAACCGACAGGGAAAGTTGGTGGAGTTCTAAGGCTACGGAAATGGAATCTGCGGCAGCTGTAGGCAATTTCAGAAAATTGTTCCAACTCATCAGAACAACTGGAAGCGGGCGACCAGGCATCAGTGAGTTGATACGTGAAGCAGATGGTTTGCCAGTTTTTAACATGCACAGACGCATGGAGCGATGGGCAGAACATTTTGAAGCACAGTTTAACTGGCCTTCTGCACCCACTGATATCGAGAATACGGAACACTGTACCCCATGGTCGATTTCTCTTGAGGCTCCGACTCAATCAGAGATTTACAGTGTAGTCCGGAGCCTTAAGCGCCATCGGGCATCAGGTGCTGATGCTTTGCTTCCGTCATTGTTCAAAGATGGCGGTTTCGCTTTAGTTCGCGAACTTCAAGCGCTGTTCGCCAACATATGGGCTGAGGAACGCGTTCCGATCCCTTGGAGAGAATCGGTAATTGCTCCGATTTTCAAAAAGGGACGGCGCGATTCCTGTGAAAATCATCGGGGTATCAGTCTCATTTCAGTAGCTCCTAAAATACTGGCGTCCATTCTGCTTCACCGATTGAGTACCAAACGGGAAGAGCAAATCCGTGAGGAGCAAACTGGGTTTCGTGCCGGCCGAGGGTGCATAGATCAAATTTTCACACTCCGTCAGTTACTGGAGCAACGCCACACTTTTCGTAAACCAACTATCGTGGTATTCCTTGACATCCGAGCGGCATTCGATTCAATCGATCGTGAAAGTCTTTGGAACTGTCTACTGAGACATGGAGTGCCCGAGAAGTATGTTTGGATCTTGAAAGCATTATATTGCCAAACTTCGGGCAGGGTTCGAGCGTACGGACAATTGTCGTCCTCGTTCAATATCTCCAGCGGGGTGCGGCAGGGCTGCCCTATCTCGCCGTTCCTTTTTAACTTCGCGATCGACGATGTCCTGAGAAAAGCTTTAGCTGGCCTGGTGGGCACAGGTGTTGAACTTCTGCCGGGTGAGCGAGCGACCGATCTAGAGTATGCCGATGACATCGCACTTCTGGGAGATGACCCTCATATAATGCAACAAGCCCTGGACCGCCTGGCACTTGAAGCTTCAAGGTATGGCATGTGCTTTGCGCCTAACAAGTGTAAAACACTTACCCAGGATTGGAGCGGCTCTCTTCCAAACCTAACTGTGTGCGATGTCAATCTTGAATTGGTCGACAGCTTTGTTTACCTTGGCAGTTGTATCTCCGCTGGAGGTTGTGTCGAGGACGAGATCTCACATCGTGTTCGCAAAGCGGGTGCAGCGTTTGCTAACCTTCGCCACCTGTGGCGTCGACGCGATGTTTCACTCCATACTAAAGGCCGAGTGTACAACGCAGTGGTGCGTGCTACACTCCTTTATGGCTGCGAAACCTGGTCTATCCGAGCGGAAGATGTCCGTCGGCTTTCTGTTTTGATACCCGTTGCCTGCGTAGAATTGCTCGCATTCGGTGGCAGCATCGTGTTACAAATATAGATGTCTGCAAGCGGGTGTTAGGACCAGGTGGCCACGGACTGAGAGAAATGCTGATGCTTGCTCGCTTGCGATGGTTGGGACATGTATTAAGAATGCCTACTCACCGTTTACCGTACCGCGCCTTATTCGCAGAGCCTGACAGAAGCTGGGAGCAAAGATCGGGTGGCCAGTCCATGACGTGGCGCGCCGGGATGAAGAAACTTACCGTAGCGCTAGGCTCAGTTGGGCGTATTCGTTTGCCTGGGTGGGGTCCAAAAGCTCCACCTAATAGTTGGCTGGAAACCTTACGCGATATGGCTACAAACCGAAGTCAGTGGCGCCAGTGTATTTTATTATGTGTGTCATAATTTTTTTATTCGGTATTATTTTACATAAAAAACAAAAACAAAACAAAAAAACCAAAAAATCGCATGCAGTGAAACTACAAAAACAAGCTGCTTTTTGTGCATTTGCTTTTGCGTATTCCGCTTGCCTGCTTTCCCTCTTCCACGCGCTTGCTTATCTGCTTTTCCTGCTTCATATTGCTTGGCACTTTGTCTGGCTCCAGACTTGTGCTTCATGATGATGATGATGATGCCCATATCCGCTTGCCAGATGGTCGCGAGGAGACTGTGTCTCTCCGTCAACTGGCTCCAATGAATCAGTCGCCAAACCCATTGAACACTGACCCAACAAAAACGCCTCCAGATACCCTTTGTACACCTGATATACAGTCTGCCACTTCAGACATTTCTGGACCAACCACTACACTTCAACCATATCCTCAACCGCTACAACCGACATTAATGACTTGCAGTCAATAGTTCACCTCAACCGCTACAACCGACATTAATGACTTGGAGTCAATAGTTCAATATGATATCAAGGTGTACAAAACAAAAAGCGTTTAAATCCGCATGTTGACATGTACAGTGGATCATAAAAGTAAAAGTTAAGTGAATTTTGTGGTTCAATTGCTTTATAGTGGCCCACATGCACGGATGTGCAATCGTGCAGCATTTCTGTGCTGTGCGGCTAACATCGTGCTAAATTGATTGGCCAACGGTAGTGAGCTGCATGCTGAAACACACTGGAGTCTCCCTACCAGTTATATTTTCATTTCTATGTCCCCGTTCATATCTGTCTAGGCCTGGGCAACCTGACAGTATCTTAGCCCACGTGCAGTCTCTGACTGTGCGGCACTTTGCCTGGATCAGGCTTGTGCTTTCATACCATATACCTGCCACTTCAGACATTTCTGGACCAACCACTACACTTCAACCAAATGTAGAACACCTTGTTTCACAACAACAAAGGGTTAGACCCTACAATCTTCGATGCCGTGAGGTCTAAAACTGTAACCGTTATATCACTCGGTCTTCCCGGTCGGGGTGAATGTCGTGTTGTTTTGACATTCCTTTTATTGTGTACACACGCTTATTTTACCGTATTACACATCTAACCTTTTTCTTTTTGTTGTAGCTCATACTCGTGTTCTTTAGTTGATTAAAGCCTTTCAATCAGGCGTTATCTTCTCTACGTTCGTTTGTGTTCTGATCATATCTGACTCTCGGTACAACCAGTCTGGAATATATCACGAAAATTGACTATACCGCAGAATGTTACCTGTTGTGGCGTTGTAGGTAAGCACAACGTTTTTACTGGGGTAGCCTTTTGGGATCAGATTACGTTAATCTGATACAAGGTTGCGATGTGAATTGGCGTGAAGCATAGAAATTTCCAAATGCAACCGAACATGATTCAAGACTCCTTGTTTTAAAGAGTCCAGGACATCTATCCAATATCCTCATAGATAATACCAACTAGAAGTGAAGTAAGAGAATCCTCTATACGAGGGCTACATGGTTGCTGACTGACATCTAGAATTGCCAAAAGATTTGTTCTGCCAATTTCTGTTATATTTATAGTTTATATTCGTGACTACTCATCCATGCCAAGCCCATCGAACTAATCACAAAGCTGATCACGACGGTCCATAATGGAACCACTGGACTCGACTTTCGCTCGTATTTGAGCTCATCACAGTGCAATATACTCTGCTTCGGTATTATATATATATAAATTTATATATATATTATATTATATATATTATATATATCCGCCATATTGCAACGGTGTGCAATCGTGCAGCAGTCATGTGCTGTGGCGTGTCCATCATCGGCATCGTTGAACGTAGGCATGATACTCCCCGGTTGCCTACACCGAAGTAGGGGAGATTTCGTTTAGGGGGTCCCACCCCGAGCCTTTAGCGCGATGGCTTTACCCACAAGGCAGTGGAGCGAGAGAGGTTCGCACCTATCGGTGGCCGGTGACCGACGAAGCGGTTCATACGCCCTTTTCTGGGAATTTCCAGTTCGGAGCCCGATAACCGCGTTGATAGGTTGGTGACTTCAGTTTTTGCCTGTGCACCAT
>JACCGJ010013197.1:0-14442 GCA_013407085.1 Atriophallophorus winterbourni
CCAGTTTTTGTCGTAACCTCCCCATCGCTTTCGATTTTTAAAAAGCGGCTTGACGCTTATCTCTATTTTTCTCAACAAGTTTAATGGATTCTCTTTTTTTCTTCTTCCCGATACTGCACCCATTTTCCTCTTCCTTTCCAGATACGTTTACGGAACCTCGCCGATTCATCTCCCCCTGTATTGACTGTTATGATACATACCCACACCCTTTACTGAACTTTGGCGATTGACGCCGAACCCGCTGAACTCCACCCGACCCCCTGTACTGACTATCCTATGGTTATATTTTAAGCTCATAGCTTTGTACGCATAATCATACTATTGTAAGAAGAAGAACTATGATATCGACATAGAATGCAAACAAGGGTTAAGAAAATGGCGAAAAACCGGCAGCCAAACTTCAACATACCGCCGAGTATAAATGGAATCGCAGGGACACAACAATGAGAAGAATGGGGCAGAAAGGAGCACCCTGGTAGAGAGTAACAAAACATGCGGAAAATACCAATGAATAAAAATGGTTTTCGCGCTAAATAATTCAAATTTATGTAAACATAGTGTCGTAACAGAGTCGTAATATCTTAAAAGATATTAAGTTTTTTAAGGAAAATTAACGTTTCTTTCCATTACAGGTTTGTGATTTCATAATCAATACAGATATACATTTACCTACAATGTTGAAACCATAGTCCACGATGATTGAAACACCACTGCCGCTCCTATCGCAAGCAATGAGACATTTTCGCTTATGTTACTTGGAACATCATCAATTTTAGATAACCAGGTCTCAGTAAGTGATATAAACCCGGGATGCAACTCAGCGACACGGAGGAGTTCAGCCTATTTATTACTTATACTGGGAACGTTAGCTTTCTCAGCCGAAGCATTCGTAGGAGATTCAGGAACTTCGCTCACATTCCATTGATGCTAAATCCATTAGCGTCCTCTACATTAGACAGAACGACTCGTCCCAAAGTGCAGTCCGGTAATATCGCCAGCGTGTTGCACTAAGTCATGCCTACCTCGTGCAGTATTTCTGTGCTGTGCGAAGAGAGTGAAACAATCTGGAAACAGTCCGTTTACTGCGAAACTGAGTAAACAAATTAGTCATCCAAGACAAGTTGTACTTTCAAGAACAGATATCACGCATGATGGAGCTCAACCCCAAAAGACTGTATCGTATGGTTAACGATCCAGCTGAGGTGAAACTAGGAGTTCGGTTCGTGAACACGACATCTGGACTTACAACAACTGCATTACAAACTGCTGAAGCTTTAGCCTTATGTATCTGTATTTAGATTGAGAGAACATGCAATTTACATCTCAATTAAAAATTTCACCATCGGTTGCCATGAGTGAAATAAATGACACGTCGAAACGCGCCATTCAAGCATTATTTAATCTAAAAACAGGAAAGTCGCTGAATTAAATTGTATTGAATTGAATTGAAATAACCAACCCAGTAATAGAAGTGAGAATTAACCAAGCTCACTAGAATCACACCGTATGTATTAATTAATGTAACTTTAACAACCAGAATTTTAATAACAGAATTATTGATTATTATTGATGAATATTATTGATTGTAATTCAAACAATCATCACGTCAATCATCACGTCCACCGCAGCTCCTAATCGTCCTCGGATTTTTGTAATGTTGAATAGGTTTGTTCCTCTGTCTTTCCGATCGTCTGACAGGTTCATTTGATTCAGTATTCTAGGAAGAATCTGGAGGTGTTGTGTTATGATTGCTAACGCAAACAATATTAGAACGCAACTGACCTAAATCTTGGTAGATGATTTGATCTGCATAAAGATTGTGCACAGTTCCGTCTTCTAGATCAAGTATTTTTACCATATTTCTTCCGATCTCGTTTAATACAACACCGGTACTCATTTCCACGATAGTATGATACTTCAGCCGATCCAAGTTCCAGCAGATTTGATCTCAAGGACCGGCATTTCGATAACATGGATGGTGTATTTCCAGTAGTTGAATGTTTACTATTGTCAATACAACAACCAAGTTCATTATATGTTGTTGGAGAACAGGAGGAAATGGCACGTCATAGCGTAGGTACAAAATTTTCGGCTAATCAATTCGACTGTGGATGTCTGGGTGCAGTAAACAAATGCCGGTAACTAAGGGAATGTAGCCACTGAGTAACACATGAAGCAGAGAAATGGCTTCCGTTATCACTCACAACAGCTATAGGCACACCTTCGCGGCTGAAAACATTTCGTAATGCAAGCATTGTGAAATCAAAATTGGGTTTAGTAGAAAGGAAAACTTCTGGCCATTTTGAATACGAATCGATAATCACAAAAGCATTGTATTTCTTTAGAAATGGTCCGCAGTAATCCATATGAATACGTTGCCAGGCTTCACAAGGTAATGACCATGGAGTCCATTTGGATGGCTGACGGAATAATTTGTGTTTACATGAATGGCATGACGAAGCAGTTATACAGATATCTGTATCAATCTCAGGCCACCAGCATAATTGTCTGGCCAACGATTTCATTTTTTCAATGCCTAAGTGTCCCGAATGCAAATCATTAAGTATTTGTTTGCGAAGTAAGGGAGGATTACCAATACGATTATTTAGACACAACAGACCTTCAGGCGTTACACATAATTCATCACGGCGCTGATAGTAAGCTGAATATTTTTTCTTGGGTGTGGCTGACCAACCTCGTTTAACTGCAGCCATTATCGTACAAAAATATTTCTTTGTCTCAAATCGTAAATCTGAACAAGATACACACAGTGGTTGGTTAAACAAGCAGTCTATATTGTCAGTCTTTTCATATGTTAAAACATTGCGGGATAAGTAATCTACTCGCGGAATTTGTTTTGCTCTGCGATGTAATTATATGCCCCAAGTGCTATGCTCCATCGCTGAACCATTGCTGCAGTAGATTTAACGAATGAAGATGTCGGATTGTAAATAAATGTTAGTGCTTCATGATCAGTTACAATAGTGAATTCGTGACCAAATAAATATTTGTGCAGGCGCATGAAAGCCCAATAAACAACAAGCGCTTCTCGATGAGTCTGAGTATAACTTTGATCTGCTTTACTCAGTCGACGTGAAATACACAATACCGAATGGCCATTTTGCTGTAAAACAGCACCAATTCCATAGGGAGAAGCATGCGTGATTAAAACAGAACGCAAATTTAGTGTTAACGGTTTAAGTACAGCACTAGATTGCAATTTGGATAAAATATCCCGAAGTGTCTTTTTATGTTTGGAAGTCCACTTGAACGTTGTAGCATTCAGTAATGTAAACAATGAGTTGACAACTGTTGCAAAATTTGGGATGAAATTAGAATACTCTTGTAGTGCTCCCATTACCGATCGAAGTTCACTAAAAGAATTTGGCGATTTTATTTTCATCAGAGTTTTAAGACGATTCGAATCTGGACGAAGTCCATTAGACGATACACGGTATCCGAGACAATCAATCTCATCAACAGAAATGATGCGCTCATTTGGATTTAATTTCACGTAATAATGTTTAAAACGAGTGAGTGAAGCTAATAAATGTTGATCGTCAACACAATTATCGGGTGCATGAATAATAATATCGTCTTGATAGACTTCGACACCAGGAAGACCATGAACAATATTTTTCATCACATCTTGAAATACAGCTGGTTAAACAGATAGCCAAACGGAAGAACCTTATAACAATGCAATCGAGAAGGTGTGTAAATGGTTGTAGCTTCACTTGATGCTTCATCAAGTGGTATCTGTAAGTAGGCATCCTTCAGATCGATTTTTGAGAAAACACATGAACCACGTAAACGAGATAATATAGATTTAGGTTCCTCAGTCATGCAACTTCGTTTCATTAATTGAGGGTTCAGTGTCACTCTGTAATCTTTACAAACACGGGATGTTTGTCCATCTCTTTTCAGAGGTGTACCAATTGGTGTGGCCCATTTGGAGGCTGCCACTTGAACAAGAATTCTACGTTCACGCAAATGATTAATCACTTTTCTAACAGGTTACCCTAAACCATAGGCAATCAGGCGACGTTTCAAAAATATAGGATCACCGGTTATTTCTAAATGAACAGGTTTTATGTTCATGCCACCGGAATGCGCATCTGTTGCATTCCCTCAGTCTAAAGACAAATGCGACTCCTTTGAGAGGGTACAAAGTAGGGGCACCAAGATGGTTTGTGGAATGCGCTAACTCACGTACGAAGATAGGAAGAGCTTACTGAAACTCTAACCCCTAGAACTTTGAAGGGAAAGATTTGACCTGCTCCTGACACGCTGTATTCTTTTCGGTCAATAGGTTGATGAGTTCCTCCGGTACTCCGATTAATAGGCGAGTCGAGGACTCGAGGACATGACTTCAAGTTGAAGAAGCCCGGAAGGTTGAAGCTGGATAATGCGAGCACGCTATCCACGTGGATGGTGAACACTTGGAACTCTCTACCGAAAGAACTCCTGTCTCTACCATCTGAACAGCTATTCAAAAGCGCGTTGGATCAGCATTTGTTGAGAAGCATGGACTTAATTCTTGGAGTGATATACTGGTGTTCCTCTACTCTCAAAGTTTGCCTTGTCAGCAGAAGTCATCCATGTCTATTACTGTGATGAAGCTAAAACGGGATTTTATTCCTTTTGCTTTCGGTTCAGAAGAAGAAGAACCTTGGGAAACTTTAACTTCAACTTATTTAAATAATTTTCCGAGGTTAAAATTTGCAGCGCATTTAGAAAAAATTAACTGACTGGGACGAATCAATGGTTTAGTATTTCTCTTTATCGTTCAGTTTTGTATATCGCCATGAAGCATTCATATAATGCAAGCTTTCTGGCACCTTCTTATGGATATTTTTGTGGTGACAGTCTTTTACTTTTTTATTCGATTATTGTTATCATGATTGATAATAAATCAAAATCGAACCTTCGTTCTAACGGTAAAGTTACATCAAAATCCGGTGAATGTGAGACAACGGGTAAAAGGCAAACTTCAAAAAACGTAGATCATAAATTCAGCAAAAACCAAACGTCAATCTTACCAAAATTGGACGACAACTTTTGTTTCAATGGAACAGCCGGAGTTTCATGAAGCAGCCGCCTCAAAAAACCTACCACAGCAGATCTTTTCCGGATCGGCTTTCTAGGTGTTTAATCTCACGACGCCAAACGCCACCGCGATACACTTTCCTGTTGCTAAACAAACACCCGAGGATTCATGAACAATTTCTCCGATTTACAATTGCTGCATTCGACAAAAATCTTTGATCTCATTGACATCATGGAAACCTGGTTGATCCTAACCATATTGGATACTGAACCAATGCTTTGAAACATGCTGTCATTCCGCATTGATCGTAAGACTAGGAGGGGAGGAGTCCTACTGTATTACAATCAAACACTACGCTGCGAAGTGATCCAAGACGCTGATATATCTGTTCCTGACACTTTTCGGTGTAGAGTTTACTTGCAGCGCGACGACGTGGCCTTGTTGGGTGTGTTCTACCGCCCTCAAAATAAGGAATCTAGTACAGACTCTTCTTTGCTGCCTGCATCCGACTCGGAATTACGCAACATTTCACACAATTCCTCATAATGAGAGACTTCAACTCTCCGTGTAAGATGGCTGATATAAAACCAACATCATCAGGCTTATAAGAGATTTTACTTCGACGAGAAATGTATTTTACGTCTTGTACATAAAAAGTAAAAGACTCAATTGTATTTAAGGGAGTGCTGTTGTTTGCTGGTGGATAGTCAGGGTTGTTATTGAACGAGCTGCTGAAGAACAAAGAGAAAGCCTGACTTATTGTGACCGCATCAGAAGTGACTATTTCTTTATCCTCTTCGTGGTATATTTTGGAGGTAATATCATGTGTTGACCGGATACACCTGGTCTTCGAAAGGTAATTCAATTATTCAGTCATTGAGTCACTGCTTAAAGCCTTTCTTTCTTGACATTCTAGAAGACTAATCTTAACATTTTAAAGAGAGTTACAGAGTTCGTGTCTGCACATATCCGAAAATAAATCTAACTTATGTTTCACAGAAGCAGAAAGTCGAGCTATCCTTTTCTCCAGAAGGTTTATTGGGTCCCGCTTACTCTTCCTAATATGAGAGGTAGACGAATTTCGAAGGCATGCTGTTATCATGAAAGTCGAGGAAATGCGCTTGAAGTTTGATGAAAAAAGAATTTTGTTCAGTCGTAAGTTCTAAGAATATTCAAAAACTTAGTCCAGTTGATATGAACTTTCTCATCGTTGCGTATATGTGCTGGTTTTTGCGAAAGACGCAAAACGCAAGTTGTCATATTATGGTCGCAACCGGGTAGTGGAGCTAAGATTTCAACGTTCGTGGTATCAGTGCCTAAAGTAAAAATCAAATCTAAAACGCTGGACAGCCTTGTAGACTTCTTCACAGATTGTGTGAAACCTAAAAGATGAATCGTTTTAAAGAAGGATGAAAATTTATTTGAAGATTACGGGGAATTCCAGCAGGTGCATAGCATGTTGAAGTCTCCAGCAATAATCTCATTATTAAAGGGGGCAATGAACGCCTCAGTGAAAACATTTATAAGCTTATCAAAAGTGAGTGTGAATGGAGATGGCGGGTTGTTCATGCATTCTATGAAAGCATCAAGAGAAAGTGAGGATATTCAAATTGAGTCGTCTAGATCATCTAATATACGGAAACTATGTATTTTTGTTTGGAAATCTGTACTAACATAAATGAGAATACCACCACCAAGAGTGTGGTTGCGGTCCCCACGAAACATGAAAGAGCTGGCTAGTTCAAATGAAACGTTTGGAACGTCATTATTATTACGATATTGAAACAAGAAATTGTCAATACAACAACCAAGTTCATTATATGTTGTTGGAGAACAGGAGGAAATGGCACGTCATAGCGTAGGTACAAAATTTTCGGCTAATCAATTCGACTGTGGATGTCTGGGTGCAGTAAACAAATGCCGGTAACTAAGGGAATGTAGCCACTGAGTAACACATGAAGCAGAGAAATGGCTTCCGTTATCACTCACAACAGCTATAGGCACACCTTCGCGGCTGAAAACATTTCGTAATGCAAGCATTGTGAAATCAAAATTGGGTTTAGTAGAAAGGAAAACTTCTGGCCATTTTGAATACGAATCGATAATCACAAAAGCATTGTATTTCTTTAGAAATGGTCCGCAGTAATCCATATGAATACGTTGCCAGGCTTCACAAGGTAATGACCATGGAGTCCATTTGGATGGCTGACGGAATAATTTGTGTTTACATGAATGGCATGACGAAGCAGTTATACAGATATCTGTATCAATCTCAGGCCACCAGCATAATTGTCTGGCCAACGATTTCATTTTTTCAATGCCTAAGTGTCCCGAATGCAAATCATTAAGTATTTGTTTGCGAAGTAAGGGAGGATTACCAATACGATTATTTAGACACAACAGACCTTCAGGCGTTACACATAATTCATCACGGCGCTGATAGTAAGCTGAATATTTTTTCTTGGGTGTGGCTGACCAACCTCGTTTAACTGCAGCCATTATCGTACAAAAATATTTCTTTGTCTCAAATCGTAAATCTGAACAAGATACACACAGTGGTTGGTTAAACAAGCAGTCTATATTGTCAGTCTTTTCATATGTTAAAACATTGCGGGATAAGTAATCTACTCGCGGAATTTGTTTTGCTCTGCGATGTAATTATATGCCCCAAGTGCTATGCTCCATCGCTGAACCATTGCTGCAGTAGATTTAACGAATGAAGATGTCGGATTGTAAATAAATGTTAGTGCTTCATGATCAGTTACAATAGTGAATTCGTGACCAAATAAATATTTGTGCAGGCGCATGAAAGCCCAATAAACAACAAGCGCTTCTCGATGAGTCTGAGTATAACTTTGATCTGCTTTACTCAGTCGACGTGAAATACACAATACCGAATGGCCATTTTGCTGTAAAACAGCACCAATTCCATAGGGAGAAGCATGCGTGATTAAAACAGAACGCAAATTTAGTGTTAACGGTTTAAGTACAGCACTAGATTGCAATTTGGATAAAATATCCCGAAGTGTCTTTTTATGTTTGGAAGTCCACTTGAACGTTGTAGCATTCAGTAATGTAAACAATGAGTTGACAACTGTTGCAAAATTTGGGATGAAATTAGAATACTCTTGTAGTGCTCCCATTACCGATCGAAGTTCACTAAAAGAATTTGGCGATTTTATTTTCATCAGAGTTTTAAGACGATTCGAATCTGGACGAAGTCCATTAGACGATACACGGTATCCGAGACAATCAATCTCATCAACAGAAATGATGCGCTCATTTGGATTTAATTTCACGTAATAATGTTTAAAACGAGTGAGTGAAGCTAATAAATGTTGATCGTCAACACAATTATCGGGTGCATGAATAATAATATCGTCTTGATAGACTTCGACACCAGGAAGACCATGAACAATATTTTTCATCACATCTTGAAATACAGCTGGTTAAACAGATAGCCAAACGGAAGAACCTTATAACAATGCAATCGAGAAGGTGTGTAAATGGTTGTAGCTTCACTTGATGCTTCATCAAGTGGTATCTGTAAGTAGGCATCCTTCAGATCGATTTTTGAGAAAACACATGAACCACGTAAACGAGATAATATAGATTTAGGTTCCTCAGTCATGCAACTTCGTTTCATTAATTGAGGGTTCAGTGTCACTCTGTAATCTTTACAAACACGGGATGTTTGTCCATCTCTTTTCAGAGGTGTACCAATTGGTGTGGCCCATTTGGAGGCTGCCACTTAAACAAGAATTCTACGTTCACGCAAATGATTAATCACTTTTCTAACAGGTTACCCTAAACCATAGGCAATCAGGCGACGTTTCAAAAATATAGGATCACCGGTTATTTCTAAATGAACAGGTTTTATGTTCATGCCACCGGTATGCGCATCTGTTGCATTCCCTCAGTCTAAAGACAAATGCGACTCCTTTGAGAGGGTACAAAGTAGGGGCACCAAGATGGTTTGTGGAATGCGCTAACTCACGTACGAAGATAAGAAGAGCTTACTGGAACTCTAACCCCTAGAACTTTGAAGGGAAAGATTTGACCTGCTCCTGACACGCTGTATTCTTTTCGGTCAATATTACAATAAACCCATTTATGCATAAAAACATGCTTTGCCATAACGTATTTATTATAAAAACAAGAAAAAGAAAAAAAACGCTAAAAATGCCAAAAATATTGTTTTTTGTGATCTTTTTTACCGTTTATAATGAATGTACTATTTTACAATGATAACCTCTCACCATATTAGTATATCATGCGGTCTTATAGTATTCTCTGGATAACTGGCCATTCAAGTGTCAGATTGCCGGACCTTAGATATGTTGTAACAAACGTTCATCGTAACCGTGCGTCTTATGATCATTTTTACCATATTACCATATCCTTAACCTTAATCTGCTTATATTAAACCCATTTATGCATAAAAACCTGCTTTGCCATAACGTATTTATTATAAAAACAAAAAAAGAAAAAAAGGCTAAAAATGCCAAAAATATTGTTTTTTGTGATCTTTTTTATCGTTTATAATAAATGTACTATTTTACAATGATAACCTCTCACCATGATGGTGAAGAGAATACTTTTAATTGTGTTCCAGTACCTCCGACTCCGAAACCAACTCCGATACTGGTCCTTGCTTCTTCCGCGTAAGACTGATTCTTCTACATGAACTGAAATCCATATTGGCAAAGAGTTTTGATTTCCCTTATTAGACAATTCTTCGACTTTCCTGGATCGTACACCGGCCCAAACCTCATGCAATTGTAAATCACAATCTCCCCTTATCCCCTCCATTTTCTAATTTTTTCAATTTAACTTCGGATTTTTATGTGCTTTTCTTCAATCACACCCACCAACATTCCGAAGAAGTCAATTTATATATATATGAAGGAACTTTCTTTATTTCGAAAATTTATTTTTACTGTGACACTTATATCTTCAAACGCACCATTTCCTTCATAACTTTTTAAGTTATTTTCTTTTTTTCAATCTTTTCTCCAGAATTAATTGCATCCTCTTCGTTTGATTATTCCGATGCAATCTAGATGAAACTTTATTACTGTTTGACATTGCGCGAAAAAAATTAACTTTCTTACTCTTGTAATTTACCATCGTTTATTAAACGGAAAAATGTTTAAAAATTCCGCTTGAAAAGGTCATTTTACAATTTATTCATTTTGTACACATTGATAACCTGATCATGTTTTGCATGCCTTGGTTTACCAAGAATATAGTATTATTATTATTATTATTATTATTAGGTTGATGAGTTCCTCCTGTACGTCCGATTAATAGGCGAGTCAAGGACTCGGGGACATGACTTCAAGTTGAAGAAGCCCGGAAGGTTGAAGCTGGATAATGCGAGCACGCTATCCACGCGGATGGTGAACACTTGGATCTCTCTACCGAAAGAACTCCTGTCTCTACCATCTGAACAGCTATTCAAAAGCGCGTTGGATCAGCATTTGTTGAGAAGCATGGACTTAATTCTTGGAGTGATATACTGGTGTTCCTCTACTCTCAAAGTTTGCCTTGTCAGCAGAAGTAATCCATGTCTATTACTGTGATGAAGCTAAAACGGGATTTTATTCCTTTTGCTTTCGGTTCAGAAGAAGAAGAACCTTGGGAAACTTTAACTTCAACTTATTTAAATAATTTTTCGAGGTCAAAATTTGCAGCGCATTTAGAAAAAATTAACTGACTGGGACGAATCAATGGTTTAGTATTTCTCTTTATCGTTCAGTTTTGTATATCGCCATGAAGCATTCATATAATGCAAGCTTTCTGGCACCTTTTTATGGATATTTTTGTGGTGACAGTCTTTTACTTTTTTATTCGATTATTGTTATCATGATTGATAATAAATCAAAATCGAACCTTCGTTCTAACGGTAAAGTTACATCAAAATCCGGTGAATGTGAGACAACGGGTAAAAGGCAAACTTCAAAAAACGTAGATCATAAATTCAGCAAAAACCAAACGTCAATCTTACCAAAATTGGACGACAACTTTTGTTTCAATGGAACAGCCGGAGTTTTATGAAGCAGCCGCCTCAAAAAACCTACCACAGCAGATCTTTTCCGGATCGGCTTTCTAGGTGTTTCACCTCACGACGCCAAACGCCACCGCGATACACTTTCCTGTTGCTAAACAAACACCCGAGGATTCATGAACAATTTCTCCGATTTACAATTGCTGCATTCGACAAAAATCTTTGATCTCATTGACATCATGGAAACCTGGTTGATCCTAACCATATTGGATACTGAACCAATGCTTTGAAACATGCTGTCATTCCGCATTGATCGTAAGACTAGGAGGGGAGGAGTCCTACTGTATTACAATCAAACACTACGCTGCGAAGTGATCCAAGACGCTGATATATCTGTTCCTGACACTTTTCGGTGTAGAGTTTACTTGCAGCGCGACGACGTGGCCTTGTTGGGTGTGTTCTACCGCCCTCAAAATAAGGAATCTAGTACAGACTCTTCTTTGCTGCCTGCATCCGACTCGGAATTACGCAACATTTCACACAATTCCTCATAATGAGAGACTTCAACTCTCCGTGTAAGATGGCTGATATAAAACCAACATCATCAGGCTTATAAGAGATTTTACTTCGACGAGAAATGTATTTTACGTCTTGTACATAAAAAGTAAAAGACTCAATTGTATTTAAGGGAGTGCTGTTGTTTGCTGGTGGATAGTCAGGGTTGTTATTGAACGAGCTGCTGAAGAACAAAGAGAAAGCCTGACTTATTGTGACCGCATCAGAAGTGACTATTTCTTTATCCTCTTCGTGGTATATTTTGGAGGTAATATCATGTGTTGACCGGATACACCTGGTCTTCGAAAGGTAATTCAATTATTCAGTCATTGAGTCACTGCTTAAAGCCTTTCTTTCTTGACATTCTAGAAGACTAATCTTAACATTTTAAAGAGAGTTACAGAGTTCGTGTCTGCACATATCCGAAAATAAATCTAACTTATGTTTCACAGAAGCAGAAAGTCGAGCTATCCTTTTCTCCAGAAGGTTTATTGGGTCCCGCTTACTCTTCCTAATATGAGAGGTAGACGAATTTCGAAGGCATGCTGTTATCATGAAAGTCGAGGAAATGCGCTTGAAGTTTGATGAAAAAAGAATTTTGTTCAGTCGTAAGTTCTAAGAATATTCAAAAACTTAGTCCAGTTGATATGAACTTTCTCATCGTTGCGTATATGTGCTGGTTTTTGCGAAAGACGCAAAACGCAAGTTGTCATATTATGGTCGCAACCGGGTAGTGGAGCTAAGATTTCAACGTTCGTGGTATCAGTGCCTAAAGTAAAAATCAAATCTAAAACGCTGGACAGCCTTGTAGACTTCTTCACAGATTGTGTGAAACCTAAAAGATGAATCGTTTTAAAGAAGGATGAAAATTTATTTGAAGATTACGGGGAATTCCAGCAGGTGCATAGCATGTTGAAGTCTCCAGCAATAATCTCATTATTAAAGGGGGCAATGAACGCCTCAGTGAAAACATTTATAAGCTTATCAAAAGTGAGTGTGAATGGAGATGGCGGGTTGTTCATGCATTCTATGAAAGCATCAAGAGAAAGTGAGGATATTCAAATTGAGTCGTCTAGATCATCTAATATACGGAAACTATGTATTTTTGTTTGGAAATCTGTACTAACATAAATGAGAATACCACCACCAAGAGTGTGGTTGCGGTCCCCACGAAACATGAAAGAGCTGGCTAGTTCAAATGAAACGTTTGGAACGTCATTATTATTACGATATTGAAACAAGAAATTGTCAATACAACAACCAAGTTCATTATATGTTGTTGGAGAACAGGAGGAAATGGCACGTCATAGCGTAGGTACAAAATTTTCGGCTAATCAATTCGACTGTGGATGTCTGGGTGCAGTAAACAAATGCCGGTAACTAAGGGAATGTAGCCACTGAGTAACACATGAAGCAGAGAAATGGCTTCCGTTATCACTCACAACAGCTATAGGCACACCTTCGCGGCTGAAAACATTTCGTAATGCAAGCATTGTGAAATCAAAATTGGGTTTAGTAGAAAGGAAAACTTCTGGCCATTTTGAATACGAATCGATAATCACAAAAGCATTGTATTTCTTTAGAAATGGTCCGCAGTAATCCATATGAATACGTTGCCAGGCTTCACAAGGTAATGACCATGGAGTCCATTTGGATGGCTGACGGAATAATTTGTGTTTACATGAATGGCATGACGAAGCAGTTATACAGATATCTGTATCAATCTCAGGCCACCAGCATAATTGTCTGGCCAACGATTTCATTTTTTCAATGCCTAAGTGTCCCGAATGCAAATCATTAAGTATTTGTTTGCGAAGTAAGGGAGGATTACCAATACGATTATTTAGACACAACAGACCTTCAGGCGTTACACATAATTCATCACGGCGCTGATAGTAAGCTGAATATTTTTTCTTGGGTGTGGCTGACCAACCTCGTTTAACTGCAGCGATTATCGGACAAAAATATTTCTTTGTCTCAAATCGTAAATCTGAACAAGATACACACAGTGGTTGGATAAACAAGCAGTCTATATTGTCAGTCTTTTCATATGTTGAAACATTGCGGGATAAGTAATCTACTCGCGGAATTTGTTTTGCTCTGCGATGTAATTATATGCCACAAGTGCTATGCTCCATCGCTGAACCATTGCTGCAGTAGATTTAACGAATGAAGATGTCGGATTGTAAATAAATTTTAGTGCTTCATGATCAGTTACAATAGTGAATTCGTGACCAAATAAATATTTGTGCAGGCGCATGAAAGCCCAATAAACAACAAGCGCTTCTCGATGAGTCTGAGTATAACTTTGTTCTGCTTTACTCAGTCGACGTGAAATACACAATACCGAATGGCCATTTTGCTGTACAACAGCACCAATTCCATAGGGAGAAGCATGCGTGATTAAAACAGAACGCAAATTTAGTGTTAACGGTTTGAGTACAGCACTGGATTGCAATTTGGATAAAATATCCCGAAGTGTCTTTTTATGTTTGGAAGTCCACTTGAACGTTGTAGCATTCAGTAATGTAAACAATGAGTTGACAACTGTTGCAAAATTTGGGATGAAATTAGAATACTCTTGTAGTGCTCCCATTACCGATCGAAGTTCACTAAGAGAATTTGGCAATTTTATTTTTACCAGAGTTTTAAGACGATTCGAATCTGGACGGAGTCCATTAGACGATACACGGTATCCGAGACAATCAATCTCATCAACAGAAATGATGCGTTCATTTGGATTTAATTTCACGTAATAATGTTTGAAACGAGTGAGTGAAGCTAATAAATGTTGATCGTCAACACAATTATCGGGTGCATGAATAAT
>JACCGJ010013201.1:0-12924 GCA_013407085.1 Atriophallophorus winterbourni
GTAGATAAATTGCAAGCGATACACGTCTGCTACTTAGATATCTCAAAAGCATTTGACTGTGTTGACCATACCCTATTAATGCAGAAACTTGAAAGGCTTGGTATCACTGGATAGTTGTTGAACTGGCTAAATGATTACCTAACAAATCGCTCTAACCTGGTGCTTGTTGACAGTGCATTATCAAAGCCAATCGCAGCAAATAGCGGAGTTCTCCAAGGTTCAGTCCTTGTTTCAATCCTCTTGCTGGTTTATGTCAATAGAGTACCGGAAATTATTCGATGTAAAATTTCGTTATGTGCGGACGATATAAAGAAATGGCGTTGCATCCGTGGCCTATAAGACTGTCTGCTCTTACAAAAAGATCTTGATACACTGGTCGTTGAAGAGCAAATTGCCGTTTAACTTCCATAAATTCAGGATCATGAATATGGTTAATCTAGGCTGAATGCTTTCCATCTACGAATTCTTGATTCTTGATACGAAGCATCCGTCGTATCTTAAACAAATTGTGAATGGACATCGTGACTAAGGATGAAGTGCTATCTAAAGCTTGTCTAAAGAGCATGTTCACCCTAGTACGGCAGCGCCGCCTACGGTGGTTTGGTCACGTCTACAGAATGGAAAATGGTCGCATTCTACTCTAAAGTGGATTGAAATCATGAAGCCAAACTTTAGGCAGACCGCCCTTGTGGTACAAAGACGTTTTGAAAAGACATATGAAAGCTCTTGCCATTGACCTCACGAGTTGGTAAGAACTTGCCTTTGACCTCTCACTTGGGAGGCACTGTGTAAAACGTCGTCTGCAAGCTGGGGAGGAGCAGATGCCGCTCTTGGCTGCTGAACGTAAATCACGCCGCTGGTGTGCAACTAACATCGTCCGTCCCAGTATTTGTCATTGTTCGCTTGGTATTAGTCGGACTTGAATGTCCAACCCTTGTACACGACAATCTCGTGCTTTGCCATGTAAAAAATAACTATTCATTTTGCTTTCACAAAAACTAAATCTTTTCATTATTGTTTACAATGATACACAATATTTGTACACAATAATTATACATTTTTTATTTTAATTCACTTAAGTTTAGACGTCGAAATATTTCTCTCTGCAAAACAATATGTAGGCTCATCATCCTCGCCCATATAAAATCGATTGAACACAAAATTATTCATCACAGCCATAAAAGCAAAACATAAGATGGAGTTCCATTATCATCGGAAAAGTTACAGACATAAATTTATTGAACATTCTTCATATAGGCATAAATTTTTGTTGTTGTTAAATTGCTAGCAATAAGCTAAACGTTTCTACTTTTAAAATTGATTCTATTTTTCACGGCGCGTCACGCCGAAATATTAGTACTCAATCAAAGCGTCATAAGAACATTAGTTTCATGCTGATGCATCTTGAATTTTTGCCAAGGTTAGGCTGAAAAATCCTAATCATTCACAAATTTACAGGATCTGCAGTAACACTGAAACGCAAGCAAACCACATATCATATGGCATATGTCAGCCTAAGCGCTCACGAAGTTGGCCTTCTCAAAAGTCTTAACTATTTTCACATATTTCAATGGCGACAGACTTTGTCTATGTACTTATGTTTTTCAGCATGTTATCTGCCGAGCCGTCCCTATGAAATCCTTCAAAACCCGATTTATAAGTGGTTCGCGATTGCCGCCGATGGTTGTTTCGACTGATCTTACACTTTCGCTATACTAGAGGATGGTATTCTGCGTTTAATCTGGAAGCTCATGATCTTTCATATCTAATGCACTTAACACATCCATATTACCAGAGATCATTAGGAACCATACTTGTGGTACTAACGTTCTACGAAATTTCATTGTTTATCCGATATTTTAGCACTTGATATGAGAGCTGTTTGATCAATTACGAGAGCCGTGTATCACAAATCCTCACGTGAACCTGCTTTTGCTAGAGCAGATGGTGATTAAAAAAATTAAGAATATTTATACATGTATGAAAGGCAAACATATTGCGTTTAAATCTATCTAGTTATATCATCCAGTCGTTCGAAGTTTTCTTGAGTTTCGTCTGACAGGAGTGATCGCGGAAAAAGCGTGTGCGTATAAAAGTGCCAGATAAGGTTTTCTTAGACTATGAGAAATATCTTAACTTTATGATCACCGGCCATATTGTAACAGGACGATAATTCTCAGAGTGGACGAATAGACAGCAACCTATATGCATGTGTAGTAGACTGACCACTACAATAATGTCCCCAAGAATGTAGGAGAAAAATCACAGGAGATGGAAGATTTACTGCGGTAGCCAAAACGTGCATGAAGGTACAGCGGAGCAATCGAGGAACACGAATCAACGGAAAATGTTCAAGGTCAATTGTTATTAGGTACAGTAAAATAATGTTGTTACACGTGTAACGGTGCCTGACTACAAACTTGTGATGCCAATCCTCAGTACGACGAATAGTTGAGCAAGCTTAAAACCTGCTAAATCGTTCGGAATGATATTACCTGAGTATATCCTTCATGTTGCTATTTACACATGATTAATTAATAACATTCTCAGTGTTTAGTTCGTTGCTTGGTGCCAAACGTGACTCTAGAATATGTATAAGTGGTTCTATCACATCAAATATTCGATTCAAATTCATCTTACGCTGCAAAGATTGACACAAGAATTTGCTCAACAATCTCGGCGTCCAATAATATTCATCCAAATCTACTGCAAGACATGGTGATTATCGTCTTAACTCTGCGTCTCCTGATCAAACTAACAAATCCATCGTTTCCAATTTACGACGCAATTGGGTCAGTTGGACGTCAAAGTTATCGACGAACTTTAGTTCAAACTGCCGTGTTCTTGATCTAAATGATCGAATGCGATCCAGCTTTTCAAAGAGCGAGAATGAAACCTCGTTCTCCAACTGTTTGCAGTTTAGACAGATATGATCGGAAATTACGGAAACCCTCCTGCGGTACAGATATTTCATTTTGATCCACAATAAAGTAAACGCACCACTATCAACCAAACATTCAACACTGTCGGAGTTGATTTTTAATATGTAGATTGTACTTTCTGAAATAGATAGACGATTTATTTCGATAGTATTTCTAGTGATCGTAATCATAATTTCCCTTAACTCAGATTTGTTGGATACGCAATGCGCATTTAGACCATAAATCCGAAGTATTTAGTTCTATTTCAGCAAAATATAAATTAAATTTTGATTGGTCCGGGCATTCAAGTGAAATGTTCTTTTGTCACTTAGAATTTCATGTAGAGATAATCGTTTTTCAACAAACTTCAATAGTTCTAGATGTTCTAGATGCAAAAACTATTCTACGAGGGACTTGCGTTTCGTCCTATTCGTTCTATTGCGCTTCCCTATGCTCTTGGAAGTTAAATCAGCTTGTTATCTCATATCAGCATGATAGTAATTAAATCCACCGAGTGTATAAAAATCTATCTGAGCACGTTTTAAATTGAACTTTCGAACAACTGTTCCAAGAGAAATTTTATAGCTTCAACCTGAACGTCAGGGATTCTTCACAAGTTAGCCTATATGCCATACACCTATAGAACAAACGAAAGCAGTTTGCATTATTAAGGCTAAGGCAAAAATGTCATAAACAGAGATTAGATCAATGTTTAAAAATATTTCACTCAAAAATTAATTAACAGTTTCAGCAGTGTATGTTTAATCTTGATCACGCAAAAACTGAATGTGTCCTATGAGTTGTCGAGTATCACATCTGTATATAATCAGAGTATACCATGACTGATGAAATATATTTTTCATCTTAAAGATTATGCAACGAACATAACAATCATGTTAACTGATCTTATTTCATTTGAAGACCATTTGCTTCGTAAATTATTTTAAAAATTGAAAATAACTCACGCGTAACGGGAGGGTTAGGCGAAATAACATTTTCATTTTTGTCCACTTTTCGATTCCACCGGCATCATTTTACCCAATGATTGTTTTTATTGTTCTTGTTAACTATTCAATTCAATTCAATTCAATTTTAATGGTCTAAAAAGCATATAGCTTTACAAAAACCACAGAAAAATATGGAAATTTACAAATAACATATCTCAGTAAAAACGGATTTGTTTGCTTACTGAACCGTTCGGGAATCAGGTAAAAATTCAAATGATAGAAACTGTATTCACTCAGTGGAATGGCACATGTATGTCCATGGGGTCGAGATGATTTGATGTGAGTTCAAAGTTATTAGGTTGTGGAATACATAGTCTCAATGTTCGGATGGGTCGACAGGAATTTGTCCAAGCTGGATTTGAATATATCCAAGTTGGGTGCATGTGCAACATTCGAGGGTAGGGAGTTCCAAGTGAAACATACACGTACAGAATAAAAATATCTTCGACAGTTCAGTCGCGAGTCGGGAATTAGTACTGTGTACTCATGACTCCGGCTGGTTCTTGGTGGTTGTCGTGTGAATAGTGTATTAAGGGATGGCTGGGGGTATGCAATATGTTAAACATTAGGATCAGATCACCTCTAAGACGTCGGTAAGGAGAGTCGAAGAGGTTGAGGTTTGCAATACGATCTTCGTATTGTTTGTGCTTTAAGCCGCACACGAGCTTCGTGGTCCGATGATAGATTCGCTGCAAGAGATTGATGTCTTTCTTTAACCAGGGTGACCAAGCCTGAACCGCATACTCCATGGTGGGCCTCAAGTAGGTATTAATTATTCGATGAACAGTCGGCTTCGTGAAACTCATAAACACGCGTTTCAGCAGAAGCAGTACTTTTGACGTCTTTTCGTAGACCGCCTTAACGTTGTGTGACGGTTTCAACGTGCTGCTCACCCACACACCCAAGTCCTTCTCCTTGTCAGTTATTTCAAGAGTATGGGAACCAAGGGTGTAAGAGAACTCGAAGGGTTTTCCAACTGTCAATACCTTGCATTTTCTCACATTGAAAGGAAGTTCATTTCGAACCGACCATTCCTGTAAGACATTGAGGTCCAGCTGAAGCTGTCTGCAATCCTCAGTTGTGCGTACTTGTGTCCACAACTTGATATCATCCGCAAAAAGCAAGATTTTGCACCGAACAAGTTTTGGTAAATTGTTTACATAGAGCAAGAAAAGAATTGGTCCAAGCACCGATCCCTGCGGCACTCCACTTGTTACTGTAATGGGCCGTGACAAAGCACCATCAACCCTTACTCGAATAATACGGTCACGGAGATAATCCTCCAACCCGGCTAGTAATGAGCCCTTGATGTCACATTGCTCTATTTTTTGTAGTAACAAACTGTGGTTAACACGATCGAATGCTTTGGACATATCCAGATAACAAGCATGTATGGTGAAACCTTTGTCCACAGCTTGTGTCCAGTCATCGAGGGCAAGGAGAAGGTTTGAAAGGCAAGAGTGTCTTTTTCTGAAGCCATGTTGTTCGATTGCGAGCAAGCAATTATCTTCCAGGTGATTTGTGATGCTGTTTGCAACGAGGCGCTCCATCACTTTAGAGATCACCGGTAGTAGTGTTACTGGTCGATAATTGGATACTTCAGAACGGTTCCCTCCTTTGTAGATGGGGGTAATGATACCAGTCTTCCATTCACAGGGAAAGAAACCTTGGGTTATAGAGAGGTTAAATAAGTAGGTAAGCGGTGTACACAAAGAATAGGCACAGCTTCTGAGGATCAGCGGGGTAATTCCATCAGCTCCAGGAGACTTTTTCGTGTTGAGCTTTAACAATGTACGGAGGACACTGTCCGAGCTAAAAGTTAGTTGCTGTAAAACGTTTTCTGGCGAGATCACGGAGGTCAAAGGACTGGTTACGGTGTTCGGTGGACTGAAGACAGTGGAGAAGAATTGGGCTAGAACTTCGGCTGATTGCGATGCTGTCGTTGTTATTCCATCACATGTCTTTAGGGCGGCAACCCCTGGTTTTACTCTAGACCGGTTATTTATGATCTGATAGAGAATTTTTGGGTTTGATTCCATTTTGTCGAGTAAATGTTTTTGATAATTCAATTTGTCGTCAACAACAAGTTTGTTTACCTTATTTCTCAGCAAACGGAATGTTTCCCAACTTTCAGCAGTGCTATCAAGTCGGTGAGCCCGCCATGCAGCGTTTCGCATAGTCAACCATTTTCGTGTTCGGCTTCTCAGTTTAAACGTGTATCCCCTTTTCCGCACCTTCGGAACAAGATGAGAGTGCATTTCAACTGCAATTTTAATTTCGTTTGCCATCCATTGCCACTGACCTTGTACGCTGTCGGACTCGAGACCAGGGTCTGTGACATTCTTCAGAGTAGTATTAAGTTGTGAAAAGTCAATTTTCCTAATCAACTTGCTGGTGTCACTTGTTCTGATTGCCTGACAAATATAATCAAACGTGATAACTAAGTGGTCACTGAGTCCCATAGGAGCTTCATAAGCGAGACTTTCAATCACGTACTCTTCGTTTGTCAGTATCAAGTCCAAGATAGACGGCGTATCACTACCCCGAAATCGGGTATTGTCAAAAATATGGTTGTAAAGTGGAATGTCCTCCAGCAACTGTTGAAATAAAGCATTCAAGGAGTTTTCTGGATAGACTGAATTTCCCTTATAGTTCGGCAAATTGAAATCTCCGATCAGAAGAAGTCTGCCGCCGTATCTTGTAGCCGCTAAGCGTATGTTTGCAACTAATGCTGAATTGTAGGCTTCATCGGCGGAGGGCGAACGGTAAATCACACCCACTGTACATTTTTCTTCTGCTGTTACATTCAGGAAACACCACAGTGTGTCTTGTAGTTGTAAGTCTTCATCAGTGATCTCTTGGCATGACAAACTCTGAACGTGATATAGAGCAACACCGCCTCCTCGAGCCAGGCGATCGCGACGAAGTAGAGACATACCCTCAATGACTACTTCGTTGTCTGTTAAAGTTGGATGGAACCATGTCTCAGTTACGGCAATCACGTCTGGTGAGTGTGTGGTAGTTAGTTCAGTCAATTCGTGTAATTTATTTGTCAAGCATTGGGCATTCGTATACAAAAATTTGACAACCGATGTTGACAGCAAAGACGGTTCGTGAGACAGAAATATCGGAACGGCTCGGTCGGAATCAACAGGAAAGTAATTTACTTCGCCGACTCGGATAGAATACGGGTAAAATATTGTTTATGAATTGGACACACGATATTCGTGTCGAAGTTGTGATTTTCGGTGATGTTATACTTGGAACAAAACTTTCCAAGATACGGTCGACTTATCAATATTATCCTTCACAACCGCCCTAGAGGATGCACTATATTCCCTTCTATTGTCAAGCGTTTTCAAAAACTCGACCAAAGTACACCTTAATGCCTTCCAGAAAGTCTACATATCGAAGGACTTTCAATCATTTGCATCGAGATATCTTTGTCAAAATGAAATTCTTATCAAGTAAATACGGTCAAATTGATCTCGTGATACGATATCTAAATTTTCAGCAAACGATTTTATGCGTAGTTTGTACATGAATTTTGAATTTGTCTCCCCAATCCTTTGTAAAATGAAATTAAAAATGTGTTGGCCCCTTCATTGATTCCTTCTTACGCACATACTTGGAAAAACAAATTACCTAAACTTATAATTCCGGTCGAAATTTCCTCCCTCCATGTCACAATTGGAATTACTTTTGTTCCTCCTTTGAAACGCATAGATGCAAACATTAAAGTAACGATTTGTTTAACTTTTATATGTATATTCTATGGTATGGTATGATTTTTTCACCATAGATCTTGAATTTTGATGATAGCAAATTACTCATGTATGTGAGCAACACAAAAATTTGATGTGGTGTTAATTTCGAATAATTAGACTATCTTCAGTGGGGAAAGGTCTACCTTTCGTTTTAGTAGCCAGAAGCTGCTATGGCGTTTGTTAACTGACGGGACAAATTGATAGACTGTGAAAGCTATTTTAGTGGCTATCATTGGTAGGAATTCAACACTGGGTTGAGGTGAGAATATGTTTTTCTGAAATCGTGAAACCGCGGTCAGATTCGCTTCACAAACTTCCGAGTAATAGGTAATTGGATAAAATCACAGGATCTCTATTTCATATATTTTAGAATAACAAAGTAAGAAAAGCTTTTACAATTAATAAGATCACAAATTAGCGATAACGTGCAATATTTTTCTGTTAGAAACAGACAACTTTTAGACTGTTTTCTTTGAATAAAACAAACTTACTACCATGGTTTACTTCACAGGTACCCTACGTCAAAATTCATCGCATAATCTTGGTCAAGTCGACCATATTAAATCAAAAGAACATCGGTCTATTTATGCACAAGTAATTTTCGTCTTTGCTTAATTAATAAAGTATTCCCGTCTACTCATCTCTCTATGTGCACATAAATAAAATGTGTAATGTATAATTAAAATGATAAATTCTATTATTTGCTGATGACATAAATATATGGTGGTATACAGCGCGTGCGTACTAAATGCTTTACTGTACGGCATTGAAACCTGGACCACCCACGCAAGACACGGACGGAAGCTGAATGCTTTCCATCTACGAAGCATCCGTCGTATCTTGAACATATCATGGATGGACAGAGTGACTAATGCTGAAGTGCTTTCAAAAGCTGGTCTACAGAGCATGTTAACTGTATTGCGACAGCGCCGCCTGCGCTGGCTTGGTCATGTCTACAGAATGGAAAGTGGTCGTATTCCGAAAGACCTACTCTATGGTGAGTTGCAACTAGGAAGTCGACCATTGGGCAGACCGCACTTGCGGTACAAAGACGTTTGCAAAAGAGATATGAAAGCTCTTGGCATTGACCCGGCGAGTTGGGAAAAACTTGCTCTTGACCGCTCACATTGGAGGCACTGTCTAAATCGTCGTCTGCCAGCTGGGGAGGAGCAGATACAACTCTTGGCTGCTGAACGCAGATCACGCCGCCGGCGTGCAACTGACGTAATACAACCGAGTTCTGACTTTCGTTGCCAGCGCTGCAAGAGAGATTGTTCCTCCCGAATCGGACTGTTTAGTCACTCCAAAACTTGAACATTCACGCGATTGTGATGTACATCCATGGTCGACATCGACCGAAGGAGGACAAAAACAGCATTCGTAGCCCAGAAGAATGTTTCCAATTACAAAAAGATCTTAGTGCGCTCTACAATTGGTCGTTGATGAACAAATGGCCATTCAAATTTAAAAATGCAGGCTCATGAATGTGGGGAAGGAAGCGGTGTTCGCATACCATATAGATTTACATGTCCTAGAAATGTGCAGTGAAGAAAATCTTTTATTTGTCTGGATATGCTCCAGTTTAAAAACCTCACTTCAAACTAACACTGCATTTATAAAAGCAATATGTGTCTAGTAGACTGACTACTACCGCTACCGCGACAGGGTTGGTTGACGACAAGCGTCGGTGGTACGTGGATGGCGTGTGCTACGGTTGCGTCAGTGGGAAGTGTTTATGTGTACCTGAGGGGGTGAGAAAAAAATGTTTCTGGTGCATAGGTTCAAGGACACGGCCGAGTGATAAAGACGAGGTATACAAATGAACCGGAAATATACCAATCGGTAGAAACGTGTTAAATATGAACTACATAGTCGGTGAATCTTACGGGTCGCAGTTTCGCGCGCATAGTTGTTGTGACAGCGCGCTCTGTTTTAGTAGTGGGTGTAGTAGGGGTTATTACCGGTGGTGCAGAGATTGTCTGTCAGTCTTGCGAATTTACCGATTTACCGATTAACGGTATCGTCCATGAACGCCTGTTTGACTCTGTCAATCGAGGCAGTGTCTTTCCTACCATCGCCGTCATCCAAAACGTTTATTGGAAACCGCTGATTTATCCTTAAGAGTCAAGCATAGGTTGCTTCACCATCGTTTCGGAGAAAAACATAGTGGCAATGTGCCAACTCTTTCGGATCGTGGAAAGGTTTGGCCTGAAACCGCGGAAGTGCTGGGTGGAAACGGCTCATATAATGTCACAAGCGCACCACGTAATCTCCATAGGCAAATGTTGATTTCCTAGCAGGGGCGACATACTCACCAGGTAATCAATTCAATTCAATTCAATTCAATTTTAATGGTCTAAAAAGCAAATAGCTTTACAAAAACCACAGAAAAATATGGAAATTTACAAATAACAAATCTCAGTAAAAACGGGATTTGTTTGCTTACTGAACAGTTCGGGAATCAGGTAAAAATCCAAATGATAGAAACTGTTTTCACTCAGTGGAGTGGCACATGTATGTCCATGGGGTCGAGATGATTTGATGTGTGAGTTCAAAGTTATTAGGTTGTGGAACACATAGTCTCAATGTTCGGATGGGTCGACAGGAATTTGTCTAAGCTGGATTTGAATATATCCAAGTTGGGTGCATGTGCAACATTCGAGGGTAGGGAGTTCCAAGTGAAACATACACGTACTAATCGTAAGGCCGAATGTTAATTCGGCAACCGTGGCTTGCAATGTGGATTTAAAAGTTGACATCAGACCTAGGAAGACGATCAGTAGGACTTCGGCCCGTGCGCCATTAGCGAGGCCTTGAGTTGCCTGTGTAACCGTTCTACCATACCATTCGCCGCAGGGTGGTAGGCAGTAATTTGGTGATCTTGGCAACCCAGAGCAGCTAGCAACTTGCTGAAGGCGCCATGGAAATTTGAACTTCGGTCCGTTGTAACAATACCCCGGCAACTAACCTTTGCCACCCAACGTTCGAAGAAAGAGTGCACAACTGTCTCGGAAGAGCAGTTGTTTAGCGGAATGGCCTCAGGCCACCTGGTGAAGGTGAATGCAGGCCTGCGCAACCTAACAGTATCTTAGCCCACGTGCAGTCTCTGACTGTACATCACTTTGCCTGGATCAGGCATGTGCTTTCATACCATACCATACCAACGCAGGTGAGCATGTAAGTGTGGCCACGTGAGGGTGGTAAGGGCCAACAAGATCTACGTGGATGTGAAAGAAACGCTCATTCGGTTCGACAAAAGTTCCTAATGTACTCTTAGTGTCGGCGAATTTTCGTGCGTTGGCATTCAAAAAATGTTAGAGTCCAGATGGTGTGGTTACTTGCTCTTGTCTAACTAATTTGCTGACATGTTTGGACGACTGGACTAGTTTAGTGGACGCTAGAGGCAGTATTCATGCATGCTACCTTGACATTTCTAAAGCTTTTGACAGAGTTGATCACAACTTACTGCTGGACTAGCTAAAGAAACACGGTATTGCTGGAGGACTGTATGACTTGTTGCGAGACTATATCAGCAAAAGACACATACGGGTTCGAGTTGACGGTATACTATCGAAGGAAATCGACGTCACTAGCAGTGTTCCACAGGGATCCGTGCTTGGACCGATACTGTTTCTGATTTATATGAATGACCTGCCAACACCACGCGGCAGTAAGATGGTTCTGTTCGCAGATGACATAAAAATATGGAAAAATATCAGCACTGCCGAGGATTGCAGTGTGCTTCAAAGTGACTTGGATGCTGTGCAAATGTGGTTATCTGAAAATAACCTACCGCTAAACATGCAGAAGTCTCAAATCATGCACATTGGTCGTGTGCTAAGCTTTTCTCATTCATACAAGCTTGGCAACAATATTCTGGAGTACACGAAAGAAGAAAAATACCTGGGTGTCTGGATTTGCGGTAGCCTGAAAAATGGTCTACAATGCGAAGCCGTTTACAAACGCGCGTCTTGGATGCTCGGTGTGTTAAGGCGGATATCCGGACGTTTTTCACAGAGCTGTTTTTCTCTGATGATGAACACGTACGTACACCCGCTTACTGATTACGCTTCACAAGCCTGGACCCCATGGCTTCAAAAAGACATTTCACTATTGGATCGCATATATCACAGAGCCTCAAAGTTGGTAATTGGGCTCGAAAACCTACAATTCGCTGACCGACTAAGTAAACTGAAGCTGGCGACACTTGCACAAAGGAGACTGCGAGCCGACCTCCTCCTCACATTCAAAATCCTTAACAGTGTTTCCCACCCTTTGGATATATTATTTCACCGACGAACATCCAGAAACAACCGCGGTCACAACTGCAAGTTGGAAATACCCCACTTCAATCAGAACTGCCGCAGGTATTTTTATTCGGTGCGTATTTGTTTCGCTTGGAATTCCCTGCCAGCCAATTTGGTAAGCTCAAACACGTTTTCGATATTTAAATTAAAACTGGACGATTTCCTGAAAGGCAATCCAAATTATGCCCCGAACTATTTATAATCTATCGTTACCAGAATTATTTTGATTTCAAAATTTTTCTACACACATATACACATACGCACTTGTACCTATAGTTCAACTGCATGGTTATTGTAAAGTAATTGCTTTTTCAACCATAAAATCTTGAATCTTGAATCTTGAATCTTGAGTCTTCGGGATGTCTACTTCTGCTACTGGGATTTGGTTGTACGCCCGCCTTAGTGAAAATGGTACACCCGTGGATACTGGCTGTCAAGTCATGAATATGCGGAATGGGGTACCTATCGGGTACTGTCGCCTTATTCATAGATTATATGCAGGTAAAAAGCTATGCTTTACAAGACCCACAAAAATGTACATTGGGTCGGATGGTAAAAAATATCAAAATATTGTTAGATTATTGTCAAACATAAAAAACATACTTGTCCATGTGGATATCTAGTGATTTCTTGAAAACGTCAACGGTTCCAGATTGTACCACATGAGTAGGTAAACTGTTCCACAATTGCACATTGCGAACGGAAAATGCATATTTGCGCAGTTCAACCCTCTATAACGTTTGGTAAAGTTTCTATTGGTGACCTCGCGGGTGTGTATTATGGGAAGGATGAAACAAATGACCGCAAGAATGATTTGTTTGATTAAGCACTGTCCAAATGAGTATTAGTGCACCTCGTTTTCGTCTGTATTCAGCCGAATGCAAATTGTATAATTTAAGTCGCGTTTCGTATTGATAATTTG